>CM070476.1:35188814-35293814 GCA_036324585.1 Champsocephalus esox | reverse complement strand
TGTTGGTGGCAACCCTCTCCGCGTCGGCATTAGAGTGAGGGAGCACTAGAACAAGTTGAGCTATTTTAGTGAGCCTCCCAAACTGGCTCAAACCGGTCACCTTTAAAAAAAGGAACCAAGAGACTATATTACTCAAATGCTTTGCTTTTGATTTCAATTGATTATGTGTATGTCATGTGGTGCACTATGATGTGATATGCCGCGGACTGTACTTAATGTACTCTGATCCGGTTACTTATGTTGTGGCCGATATTTAAGTAAGCTTTCTTAATGCTAATGTTATAATAGTCAGATTGCTCTGAAGATGGGAGGTGATATTTTATTAATGTTCACGTTCACACAGTCGGTGATTTTTGCCGGCCGTCTTTCCTGCGACGGCAGCTTTTCTGTATTTCCTTTCTCCTGTAATATGACTTGATCGCTTTAAACTCCGCACACTGAGCTCTGATTGGTCAGCAGGCGGTGCTTTCACTGAGTTGAGCTCTTAGCCTGCAACCTAACCTGGTCCCGACCAGGTTAGCCGCTAAGCATAAGTTACCATGGAGATCTAGCCTGCTAAAAAGAGAACCAGCTTCGGATGACCGGAAAGCCGGAGTTTTCCCTGAATTTAGCCGGCTAAGCGAAAATCCTGCTTCGCAGTATACCCCCCTGAAATATCATCTCCCTGTTATCAACTTATTTATATATTTACTTTTAAACACATTTTTTACTTTGAAAGCTTCAAATCAATAGAATAGACCTAATAATGTAATGTCTCCCATGATATGCAATGTTTAACTAAACAAAACATTAATACTGAATACAGTTTATACCTGCATTTACTGTACATACGTATTCCTCAAGACAATAATTGCTTACCTGACATCCTTGGGTTAGATTTTATACTCTGAAAGAAAAGGGAACATTTTGGCGGCAGATTAGAGATAGTGTTTCTCTGTGGGAACTATCTCAAACATAAATGTAATTTAAAAAAACAAGATGCAAAAAACATTTATTATTCTGTACTGTAATTAGATGCAGCAGAAGGATACATTATTGACACTGCACCATTTGTTTTTAAGTGTGATAAACAAATCCTACCTCAAAGCATGTATACATTTCATTTGCATAATAAACTTGACTAAATAGATAACTTACCTGAAGGAGGCTGCTCGATGTGAAGGAGCTCTGCGTTAACGAGTGAGCAAGAAGTGAACTGAGAGCATGCAACTAATGTCTTTATAAAGAGCTCAAACTGAAAGTGAGTTGACATTTCGTGGGTGGGGTCATAATTAACCCTCCACCATCCGAAACACAGATATCAAACATATTGAAAAAGATAAGTGCATAAAAACAGATAGCAAACAGCCATAGTATGATTCCTGAAAACACAATGTAGGGTTTTAAAGCAATGTAGCCCAACTGACCTTCCTATATTTAGTTTTGCCTATAATAAAATGAGTCTATTGTGTAACAGAAAGCAAAAGAGAAAAAAAACAGCTTTAGAGTACATTTTTATGATCTTCTAAACGGGTGGATTTATGTGTTCAATGTTCAATTATTTGCTTAACGAAGACACACAAAATATTTTGTTAAACAAATCGAACTATTTATATAGTTAATATATTTATAGCACCCAAGATGGAGTCCCGGATGACCGCCAGAGGCGGTGCTTTAGCACTGGATATGTCCATCGCGTGCATGCGCAGCTCGAGTACCAATAACAACAAAGTCACCTGTGACCCACGTGACACCGGCTATATCAGCCGGTATCGTCAGAGGATCTGTTCCCCGGATCTGTTCCCCGAATCTGTTCCCCGAATCTTCTCGCGAGCACACAAGAATTCTGAGTGACAGCGAACTCTGGTGGTCATCCGGGACTCATAGAACCGTAGTTACAGCCGTAACTATCATTCTATTTCGTCCCTACTGACCGCCAGAGGCAGTGCTTTAGCACTGGATGACTTATACCAACAATGTCATGAAGAATCCAAGCCCTTGCTCACCACTGGAAGCAGCGGAGCTCGGCAAAAGGACCACGCCCAAAGAATGGGGAGTGGCGACATTGACCTGATGACAACTGGAGAATGTGCCAGAAGACGCCCACGACGCCGCGGCGCAGATGGTCTCCAGGGGCTCCCCTCTCAGGGCAGCCCAATATGTTGAGATGCTCCTTGTAGTGGCATCTCAGCCTGATGGCAGGGGGCGGCCACTGGCCCCGTAAGCCTGTGAGATGGTATCGACAACCCAGTGGGGCAGCCACTGGTTAGAGGGCCTAACCTCCTTTAGTGCCGCCAGGGCAAACTCAAGAGTTGCTCCTCCTGCCGTATACAGGCAGTAGCCTTGATATACGCCCTTTGGGCACCCCCAGGGCACAGCAACTTCGATGTGCCGTACTCCTGAATGTCAAAGCGTGCCAGCTGGGCAGGCTGATTGAAGTGGGTTTGTGGAAGGACCCCGGGCGGGAATGCCACATTTGCCCAAAGGGCAACGCCTGAGAGTCTCACCTCGGGCATGTATTGTTTATGGAGAGGACATGCAACTCCCCGACTCGCTTCCCTGAGGCTATGGCAAGCAGAAATGCTGCCTTCGTGGGCAGCCACCTAAGCCCCACCTGGGCCAGGGGCTCGAAGGGAGGAGATGATAGGGCATCCGGCAGCAAGGGCAGGTCCCAAGCCGGAGCCCTCGGGGTGCAAGGGGGACGCTGCCGTAAAGCCCCTCTCATAAAGAGGGACACCGACCTGTGGCACCCCCGCCGTGGCACCGACCCGAACATGTCTGGCAGAATCGCAGCCACATAAATTCAGAGTGGAGTGAGAACGTCCACCATCTAGAAGGGACTGTTGTCTAAGCAAAAATGTACATGCTGTCCCCAAGGAACACGCACATTCTTGCCCCCCAGTTGGGGTAGAAAGTGCGTGAGTGCAAGCTGCACGGCCCGAAGCTCTAGCAGCTTGACCTGGCGCGCACTCTGCTGGGCAGACTGCTGACCCTGAATGGTCCTGCCCTGCCGCACTGCACCCCACCCTGAGAGACATGCACCTATGGTGATGGTCTCCTGGCGGGATGGGATGGCGCCCATGGGCACGCCTACCAGGAGATAGGCCCTGCCCCTCCAGCATGACGGAGAGTGGAGCAATGCTGCGACACCCTGACTTCACTGTGCCTGTGCCACTTGGCGTCCAAGTGAAGGCTGTTCAGCCACATCTCCATGGGGCGCAACGACAGCGGGCCTAAGGGCCCAGCGGCCGAGGCAACTGCCAGTCTGCCCAAGGGCCGGAGGAACTGAATATAAGGCACCCTCTTGCCCGGCCCACGTGGAAGTATGCATCCCTCGGTTGAGAACCACTCCACCTGTGCGTATGCAGTAGTCAGACTTAAGAAACCTGATCATCACTGATTTTCACCAGAGGGGAGAGGACGCCTGGCGTTGCTCTATTCGCCGCTTCTCCGTCTGCGTTTTAACTTATGTTTAGCCTTAATTTAGTTCTATTCTATTTTTCTGTACTCTCTTAAAACTGTGTTTTAACACTTTGTCTCGTTTAGCTTCGTTGTTTTTAGCCCTTTATTTATTTATTTTTTAAACCTGTGGCTGAAGTCTCCATACGTGCTATGCTGTATCTAGCCACCTACGGTCATCGCCTCCGTGGATTTTCTGTCCAGTTCTCCAACCTCTGAGACACTGTTGGATTCCCCTGCCTCCACCAAGCATCTCCTGGGGACTTCCCGGACAGTCCAGCCTCGCTGTCCCGGGTTGAATAGCCTCTGCCTGGTCCGCTGCTTCTTAGCCAGCTAGCCAGCTAGCCCGCACCCGGCTCCCCGGCTGGGCCGCCTGGTCTTCATTGGCATGGAAATAAAACACAACATATCCTCGAAACTCCTCACCTACAACTGTCATGAATTTCCTGGACATTCTGTGGCCAAAAAAGGACATGATTTCATATCTCGCCCGCGTTACATCCACAGAAGCTCACGGCGAAAGTTTGTGTACTATGGGAGCACCGGCTGCATCCCGTCGCTTGTGACTGAGGGACGCACTGGCGCATCTCGGGTGCGTCATCGGAACGCTGCCGCTCATGGGACTTGTAGTGCAATGTCACCATCTGCTGTGGACAATCGTCCATAAACGATCGTTTACTCCATCCTCTTCAAAAACATGTGGTAGCCTCTGCCTCTACAACCCCTGTACACTTTGTACTTTTTAATACACAGTCTCTCTCTAAGAAATCTGCTCTGATGCATGATTTTATCGACGACAATGGCTCAGACTTAATATTTTTAACTGAAACCTGGCATAAAGAGGGAGTTTTCTTCCACCTAAATGAAGCATCCCCTCCTGGATACAACTACATTGAAAAAGCCCGTGCCCATGGTAATGGTGGCGGCATTGCTGTTCTGCACAAAAAAACTATTATTCTCCAACCACTGACTATTCCCCATACTCAGTCCTTTGAGTGCCTTGCTTTTAAATGTTTTCCACCCAAATCCCTGACAGTTATACTAGTTGTACTAGTCTACCGTCCTCCAAAATCCAACTCAACCTTCATCCCAGAATTTTTTAACTTCATCACCTCAGTATGTCCCACTCTCTCCAACATTGTGATCTCCCTAACGCTGACAATCCCATCCTCCAACCAGCCACCCCCCACTGAGAGAGTCATGAAGTACCGAAACATCAATAATTTGGACACTCCACTTTTTCTCAAAACCATAACAGCAAACCTTTCAACTGACCTCCGTTCGCTTTGCCCTGACATGATTGAGCTCTACAACGACACCATGACCACCACGCTCAACATCCTGGCTCCGGAAAAAAAGAGGAAAGCCACTTTCCAACGGTCCTCTCCCTGGTTCACGGACGCCCTCCGCCGCATGAAAACCTGCGGTTGACAGCTGGAGAGACTATGGAGGAAGCAGGCTCTCGCCGTCCACCTACTGGCCTTCAGAGAACACCAAAGTGCCTATGCTACTGCTCTAAAAAACGCCCACTCTGCATACTACTCGTCAATAATAGACAACGGCAAAAGCAATCCTAGAACCTTATTCTCCACTATCAACCGCCTTCTCAACTCCACCAACACAGGCCCCCCAGCTGCCTCTCCAGAACTCTGAAATGACTTCTCTGCTTTCTTTAAAAACAAGATCGCAGATATCAGAGCAACCATTACAGCCTCAACAGTAGCTCGGACCCCACCCACCTGCTCTCCCTTCATCAACAGAATCACCCTCTGCAGCTTCAACAAGGTGACGTCATCTTCACTGCTAGCCATCATAGGCAAATCAAAGCCTACCAGCTGCTCCCTCGACCCCATACTCACCCCGCTGCTAAAAGCCTGTTCGCCAACCCTGGTTAATTTCCTGACAACACTCATCAACAAGTCACTACAGACTGGTGAGGTGCCTGTCCATTTCAAAACAGCAGTTGTCACCCCACTTTTAAAAAAAACAAATATCGACCGAGAACTCCTCTCCAACTACAGACCTATCTCCAACCTCCCGTTCCTTGCCAAAGTACTTGAGAAGGTCGTGGCCGCACAGCTCCAGTCTCATCTGTCTGACAATGACATGTACTGTATGAGACCTTCCAATCAGGTTTCCGCCCTGCACACAGTACAGAAACAGCCCAAATAAAAGTAGTCAACGACCTAATGATGGCAGCCGACTCTGGGTCACCCAGCATCCTGGTCCTTCTTGACCTGAGTGCGGCTTTCGACACAGTGGACCATACCATCCTCCTCCACCGCCTCGAGACCTACACCAGGGTGACGGACACGGCTCTGAAGTGGTTCTCAAGCTACCTCACCAACCGGAAGTACCACGTGTCTCTGGGGGGTTCCAGGTCTGACGACACCGCAGTGACCTGCGGGGTCCCACAGGGCTCAGTGCTGGGGCCGATCCTGTTTTTAATCTATCTATTACCTCTGGGTCATATCATCAGACAACATAACATCAACTTCCACTGCTATGCTGACGACACTCAGGTCTACATCAAAACACAACCCAATACCACCACTATCCAAACACTAAACACCTGCCTGGAAGACATCCGCTCCTGGATGACCACCAACTACCTTCAACTCAACAGCAGCAAGACGGAGGCAATCCTGATAGGCACCACCGACCAGCTTGCAAAGGCCGCCAACATCAGCCCCTCCCTTGATGGTCAGCTCATTCCTCTCTCCTCCGTTGTCACCAACCTCGGTGTAAGGTTTGACCCCACTCTGTCTTTCCAAGCCCACATCAAACATATCACCAAGACCTCCTTCTTTCACCTGAAAAACATTTCCCGACTGAAGCCCTCACTCTCAACTGATGACATCAAAAAACTGGTTCATGCACTCGTCTTCTCAAGACTAGACTATTGCAATACACTCCTCTCAGCCAAATCCATCAACCGCTTGCAACTTGTCCAGAACAGCACAGCCAGAGTTCTCACCGGTACAAAAAGGTCCGCACACATAACCCCCATACTTGCACAACTACACTGGCTCCCAGTCCACTACAGGATCCAGTTCAAGGTTCTGCTCCTCACGTACAGAGCCCTGAATGGACAAAGCCCAAAATACCTCTGTGACCTCATTCATACCCAGACATCTACCCGCTCTCTCCGCTCCAGCCATGCTCCTCTTCTTTACATCCCCCGCACACGTCTCCGAACAATGGGAGACCGAGCCTTCTGCTCATTCGCCCCGCGCCTCTGGAACTCCCTCCCAGATCAGCTGAGATCTGCCCCTTCCACCGAGGTCTTCAAAACCGGCCTTAAGACCCTCTTCTTTCGGCAGGCCTTCCAATCAACTTTGAGCATGGTACACCTGGAGTACTGCCATTTTTATCGCTATCTCCGACTTTTATTTTTCTTATTATTACAATTATCTGTTTAATCTCTCAAAGTGTATCAGTATCCCTTGTTATGAAGCACTTCAAGATTTGTCTTGGCAGATGAGAAGCGTTATATAAATTAAATATATTATTATTATTATTATTAGTCAGCATATAGAATGGCAGCACCTTAAGGAATCTGTTGATTCCTCTGAGGTCCAAGATCGGGCGAAATCCGCCGACTTTCTTGTTCACGAGAAAGTATGCCGAGTAGAACCCCCTGGTTAAGCAGAGGGTCTTACTGGGTTGATTGCGTCCTTGGACAAAAGGATGGACAACTCTTGGCCCAGAGGTAGGGCCCCTGCTGGATTGCTGACGACTGTCAATTAGACCCAGCCAAAGGCTAGGGGCCGGAGCTGCGGTCCGTACCCCTGGGTTAAGGTGAAAACCACCCAAGTGTACTGTACTGTCTGTACACCATGTATTTTCTACAACTCTACATCTGACATTATACAGTACATACTACATACATAGTGATGTACATACATACTGTTAGAAATTAAAATCAATGTTGATATGGCGTAACTTTTAATTAAATACACTATTTAATTTAAATCAGTTTTATTCTGAAAAAACCGGAAGTTCACACTATTAATGTAATACTTTTATTCTGAAAATGCTTCACTTCCGGTTAGCATTAGCATGTGGCGAAATACTAAGTTTTCAAACCGTGAATCGAAGGTGAAATGACATGTGATGTTGTACACTGAGCACACTGGGATTAGCACTCATTTATTGACGCTGAATAATGTTATCTGTGTGTGATTATTCTAGCGTCCAGGACAGAAGTTTAAAAGGAGACTAAATGGAGTCTCTGAGAAGGTTCAAATTGGTATTTTAATTAATAAAAAGCGTGATAATGTCACAAACAGAATATTGTCCGAACAGGAGAGTAAAGCTGCAGCTCCCTCTCCCTTTGGTGGCCGTGCAGAAGAGAGCTTACAAGCATTCGTCTTTCCCGCTTGCTCGCTGTTCGCTCCTCCTCTCTGGGAGCTGTAGTGACGTGGGGGACTTCCCCCCTCGTTCTCCTGTGTCCGATATCGCGTTAAACAGAGGATTTCGACATTTTACATTCATTGCTTACTTCCACATGCCTTTTCTCCTCCTTATCTCTTTCATAACATTATATGTAATACATGTTAACGGCGTCAATAGCCACTTTAATGATACTAATGGGCGGTAGTCCCGGATGTCGTCATGACGGATTTTCAGAATAAAAGCTTAGTATTGAGAACTTCCGGGTTTTTCCAGAATAAAATAGCATTTAAACTGACGGTATGTTTAAGGTACATTATGCCATAAAACATTGATTTTAATTTCTAACAATAACGTTTATCAGGGAATGTTTAAATAAGAACAGACACCAGAATATACGTAAGTGCTAGTTTTTTTGCGAGTCCAAGTACCGGTTCCCAACGTTCCGGTTTTAACCGGACTTGAACCGAAACTTTTTACAAGTCCAGTACCGGTTCGGCTTGCCGGTACGCAGCACTAGCAGTAACCATGGCCAGTGCTCACACGGCATATAACCGTAGTTACAGTAGTAACTATGGCCAGTACTTACATGGCTTAGGGCCGTAGTTACAGTAGTAACTATGGCCAGTACTTACACAGCATAGAGCCGTAGTTACGGTATTGCCTATGGCCTGTACTTACACGGCTTGGAACCGTAGTTACAGTAGTAACTATGGCCAGTACTTACGGCTTAGAACCTTAGTTACAATAGTAACTGTGGCCGGTGCCTAAAAGAGTCAGCCAACGGCTGCCCACTAGACAATATAATATTGGGAGGATGAAATCCTCCTTAATGGCCATACATGCAGAGCACACAGCACACACAGTGAAGATTGTTCTCTGCATATCGTCCTAGTGATAGGAGCAGTAAATACAACGATATAGCGCTACTGCAACCATACCATGCGTTTACCGGGAGCGGGAGCGAGAGCACTGCCCTCACCGGCTGAGTTAAATAATGAAGCTTAACCGTACATGCAAGGTGTTAGCCAAGCGGCTGCTGCTAACAATCAAGCAACCAAGTCAGAACACAATGTTAAGACCAGATAATTAGCTTCTAAGAATTAGCTTCTAAGAAAGAGAACAACCCGCATAGAACCGTGCCTGGTTACAGTAGTAACCGCACATGCCGAGCACACACCACCCGCCGTGAAGATGTTCTCTGCATATCATCCTAGTGCTAGGAGTCTAGTACTAGGAGCAGTAATACAACGATCTAGCGCTACTGCAATCAATCCCTATGCTACCGGGAGCGGGAGCACTGCCCTGAGTTAATAGTTAAGCTCAACAGCAAGGTGTTAGCCACGCGGCTGCTGCTAACAATCTAGCGACCAAGTCAGAACACAAATGTTAAGACCAGATAATAGCTTCTAAGAAATAGAAAGTGCTTACCTTACTTTCTGCATCTGAACGAAAAACGGGTTTAAAGTATGACCCTCTGGGCTTCCATACTAAATTGAATGAGGGACGCAGCCAAAGCTGAACTCAACTGCTAATGATAGCTCGGGCACAACGCCACAAGCAGAACTTTCAAAAGAGCATAAGGGCAACTTTATGGGAGAGGAAGCGGGAACACTGTCGTCACCAGAAAGTCTAAGCCACAAACAATAAGACGGTAATCAGGACAACTTGGCTGGGAGAGGGTGCGGAAACAGAGCCATCACCAGCAACAAGCTGACACAAACCTGTCTGTCGAGGCTCTGCACAGCGCACAGCCGGCCACAGCTCCTGGAGGACGCGTTTAACAACCCGTAGCTCCGACTGTCAGTCGCGAAGCTGCACGCGGCCAGCTGTTTGCAGAGAAATCCCTCAGATCAAAAGTTCAAACCTGAACGCTGTATGCTACAAAAACGTAGCCACGGTACCCTCGCGCAGCGAGAAGATGAAAGGAACAGATCCTCTGACGATACCGGCTGATATAGCCGGTGTCACGTGGGTCACAGGTGACTTTGTTGTTATTGGTACTCGAGCTGCGCATGCGCGCGATGGACATATCCAGTGCTAAAGCACCGCCTCTGGCGGTCAGTAGGGACGAAATAGAACATTGACTTTCATGTATTCGTTTTTATTTTCGTACTTTTTTGTAGTTATCTTTCAAATTCAAGACATCAAGACTTCTCTCCCACACACAGAGGAGGTGCTACATACTCATATGAACATGAAAATGATCATTTTAAGGACCTAAACATATTCAGTGAAACCAAACACGGTCAGTCGGACAGCTGCAGTCTGCTGCAGACTTTCTGTGTTTCTTTCAATTGTGGTTTTTGTGCTAATATTGAAAATGTAGCCTCGCTTAAGCTAACTCAGTATACCATTCATACTACACATCAGATAAAAGCTCATGAATATGTATTTTGATCCTACATTTCGGCTAGTTCTGTTTCAGATGTTGTATGGCACAGTTGACCTTTCTCTATCTTGTTATTTCTTTAAGTAACACAAATCAATAACCTCACTAAAGTATAAACGTAAAAATGAAACTCTATATAACAGTTTCATAATTACCGCGTTGGCTGAGGAGTTAACTGATAACACGTTCTGGACAAAATCGTGCCATTAAAAAAAGGAATACAATGAATTTTATTTTAAAATAAAAACCCACAAGACAGTCATGACTTTTTCATTAACCGAATAACTTTTTAAATGAATATTAAGGAACATTATTTTCATGTATTCATTGATTATCTTTTAATTGTCATAATGTGCTCTAAACACAAAGGTGAGCTGATGGAAATGTCATCAGATTTACTGAAATGTGTTCCTAAACTGTAGTGTCAAACTTCTTAAAAGTACAATTATTATTGATGCTGAAATCAGGACTTTTACTTGTGTCGGAGTATATTAAGACCATCAAATATGTACTTTTACTCAAGCAGAGGAGCCGAGTACTTCTTAAATCACTGACTGTACTGGTACTGACATGTACTTTACTTGAGTGAAGACTGAATATGAAGACATTTGCTTCTTTAAAGCTTGACGTTTTTTCAAAGCAATATTAACTAGAAATAGAAGTAAAAAATCTGTACATTTGACATAGATACCTATTCGACAGGCACATGTATTACATGTCAAAGTCTCTTGGGCCGATTGTCTAAACAGAAAACATGACACAGTTTGATCTTAAATGTTGCCTTTATGTTTGAGTGACAGCTTCCTCCACACTGCCTGATAGAGGTCTCACTTGATGTCACTGATGGAAAGATTTGAACAATATAAATCTAATCACAAAAGTGACCATGAGTTTTGCACGGCACGATTGACCTTTCTCTATCTTGTTATTTCTTTAAATAACACAAATCAATAATCTCACTGAAGTATAGACGTAAACATGAAACTCCATATAACAGTTTCATAATGACCGCGTTGGCTGAGGAGTTAACTGATAACAAATTATCTGGACAAAATCGTGCCATTAAAAAAAAGGAATACAATGAATATTATTTTAAAAATAAAAACCCACAAGACAGTCATGGCTTTTTGACAAACCGAATAACTTAACCTCTTTACATGAATATTAAGGAATCTTTGTTTTATGTATTCATGAATTATCTTTTAATTGTCAGACATGTAAAGGAAAGGTGTAATTTATTGTTGCATGACCTTGACTAAAGCCATTGACTGTTGAACTTTGATTTTATCTCTCATTCCACGAGGAGCTAATAAACAAAGTCAGAAGCTTATTCAGTGAGAATAAAACGTTTTGACCATAAAACCTTTTTGAAACAGGTTTATGGAAGGGCGTTTAAAATATACCTTATACAGTCCTGACAGTTGTTGATAACTCAGTTTAATGACTTCTGGGAAATTGAAGGCTTTACTTTAAGCCTGTAGCTGTATGAAGTGTAGTACCATGTTCACCCTGTTGCTTTTGCTTGCTCTAAACACAAAGGTTAGCTGATGGAAATGTCATCAGTTTTGCAGAAATGTGTTCCTAAACTGTAGTGTCAGACTTCTTAAAAGTACATTTATTCAAAACATAAAACCATTCAGATTCAAGTTTTACTTTTTATACTTTAAGTACATTTTGATGCTGAAATCAGGACTTTTATTATATTATTATTATATTAAGACCATAACATATGTACTTTTACTCAAGCAAAGGAGCCGAGTTCTTCTTCCAACACTGACTCTACTGGTACTGACATGTACATTACTTGAGTGAAGACTGAATATGAAGACATTTGCTTATTTGAAGCTGGACGTTTTTTCAAAGCAATATTAAATACAAATAACAAATCTGTACATTTCACATAGATGTACCTGTTAGGGAAATAATTGACCTAGACACTTAGATATGACTTACAGGACCAACCCTGACGTCTGTTTATCTCCTTTAAAGGGAAATGGAAACACTTTTCAAACTGCTAATATTACCATTAGGAAATGTATTTATCTAGTCTATTTCCAATGTAAACGATCGAGATACGCAAATTTACTTTTTGAAATATGTGCCTAATGACCATGGGCGCTTCCATTGCTCCGGGACTTTTCCAGTGACGTCACTGAGTGGGTACGGCTTCCTGGGCCAAAGCTCAATAACAAACAACATGGCGTTCAATGCACCAGTAGTTTACATTACAAGAAAACGGTCGTCGTCAGGAGTTTATTGTATTGCCCCAGGCTGCACAAATGGATTTTATACGAAGAAGGAAGAAGTACATTTCCATAAGCTGCCACTAAAGGATGAGAAGCTGCTCAAAGTCCAGTCTGGATGCCTGGTTCAATACAAAACATCGGATTTGAAGCCAGGATCTGTTCCCCCACAATATTCGATTTCTCAACGTATGCAGTCGGGAACACCGACCGTCCCAGCACGTCGGCCGCGCAAGACAATGACAGTGTCAACAAACGTGAAGTTCGAGCCACCAAACAAGTTGCTTCAGCTGCCGAGAGAGAGGTAAATATTGCAGCACTACCAGATTACTAGCTCACACATGTATTTACTGACACAGTGTGACCTTATTAATTAACGCAATCACGTCCAAACTAAATGGTAGCTATTATTATGACGTACAATAGAGAATTGGGGGTGTTCTATAGCTCAACTAATTAAACTGGCATACACACGCTCATCTGTCGAAAACAGCCCTAAAAAGGCTAGTATTGCTGGACTAGGAGTGATTTTCGGTGCAGTAATAGGTTAGCATTTTTCGCTCGGGGCTAATTCAGAGGCTCACTGTTAGCATTGTGTTTTTTTTATTTTTTTATTCCGGATCGTATGCCACTCTATTCAACCGAATCGGTTCATAAGCATAGGCCATGGGATGCCTGGTAACTGTAGATGCTTCCACATCAATGTCATCTCCCGACGAACAGTCAAATTCATCGTTCAAAACGTCTATCTCATTGCAAAATTCCTCCATCACTGCCATATCTGCTACGTTGTGTATGGATACCCGGAGCGAATACCCATCCAGTGACGTCACCATTTGGGACTCCCCTAATGGCGGCGGCCTGGTCCCTGAATTCCCCACCCGGCCGGCGGATAATTAATTTTCTTTTGGCGAGTAATATCATATACAATAAATATTACAATCAATATCCATTGTAAAATGAATAAACTACCGGAATATTATAACTGTAATTGGTGTTTCCTTTCCCCTTTAAGGACATAGGCTGCTTCAGCCATAATGTTATTGTTCCCATTCTGTGACCGGTCAACACTAGGTCACAGATGGTCTGTTGTTGTGGGTGCACTGGGACACTTCCTTCTTTGTTGTTTGTGGACTCCAAGGTACGACATCTTCGAGGCCATAAGTGACGGACGCAAGTGACTCAGTGTGCCCAACTGTTTAAACTATCTTATCAAGATATGTTTATTGCTCTCTTTGAAACCAGTTAAATGGGCTAACGAGAGAGAGGCGCTCCAGAATTGACGTGGCAACCACCCGTGCTTTCAGACCGTGACTGCTGTGACTTGTGATGTGAATCCTCCGGCCGTAACTCCAAATAAACCTCCAGTGTTTGACATCGAAGCTCCTGCTCTACCCTGTCTCCTTCCTGAGTCGGTGACTCCCACTGCATTGCTACACAGAACTTTCCCTTACAGTACCTATTTGACGGGCACATCTATTACGTCTCAAGTGCACTTAGTCAGCAGGATGTACATATTTCTGCTAATTATCCAAACTTGTTCAAGATGATTACATACTGTATTACACATTTACAACATTCTTTTTATAGAAAAACATGTTGTAATTTATTTGTGGTATTTCTTTTTATACATATTGTTACTGTTTTGGTTTCCATTTAAATATTGAATACTATTTATTCTTTTTATTTTAAATCAAATGCACCTATTTTAGATAATATATTTATTTTGATAATTTGTAGGTTGGTTGTTTTTTGTATAATTATTGTATTGTTCTTGTGTATTTTATTATATTAACTAGCTATTTATTGCAGTTGAATACTGTTATGAACACTATGCATTTATTGTGGTTGTTACCAGAATACAAGACACAATGAATCTGTTTTCTTATCTTCTAAAAGGGAGAATGTACGTGTTGGATTGTAAACTTGCAGCAGGTCACCCTTGAAAAAGAGATCAATGATCTCAATGGGATTCACCTGCATAAATAAAGGTTTGAAATTCAATTAAATTACATGAAACTTTCCTCCACAGAGACAACATGTCATGTAAAACAAATTCAACTTTTGATATATTTAAAAAGAAAGCCACCCAAGATGGTCATGACTTTCAGAAAGTGAAGCATGACTAAACCCTTTCTGGCAATAATGCAAAGCAATGATTTTAATGTATTGAATGTGTTTTTTTAATGAATATTTCTTCATAATAATCTTTATAATGTTAGAAATATGGAAAAGTGTAATTTTCGTAGTGTATTTTGGACATTTTAAGGCTCCTTATTTTAAAAAGCCTCTGCTTATCCGATCAATTTTACATTTGGTCAGTACCTTCTTAAGACCCTGAGGATCAATAGTGTTCTGACTGCCCTCCGGTGTTCACACCTGTGGAGCACATTTAGATAACATAAGATTTACTTTATTGATCCCAAATATCATACTTTTTCCTAACTTTGAGTACATACAGAAGCTGCACTTACAAAGTACGTACTGTTGCATGCAATATGCATAACATTTTCAATATGGCCCCTTATTTTTACCCATTTTTTTTATATATGTGCTGCGTAAAGGATTGTGAGTAAGAATAGAGGGGAAAGCATTATGGGCTAGAATACTGCAAAATGCGACTGGATGCATCCTGATAGTTTTGGTTCACTCATTCGACAAACTTAATCTTTATTCTGGCATAATAAATGCAAGTATGGGTGTTGGGATTTAGGGTAAGGATAGGGTTAATGCTAATAACTTTGTGGATGGAAAACGACACCAAACAGCACAACCACAGTGACACACACAACCAGAGGCAGGACGTAACCTGGGCCAGAGAGACGGGTTATTTCAGATTAAATAAGAAGTTTACATTTTATTATACTGGGGTTAACTTAAAAATAATGCCAATTAGTATAGTGTTTTTTTCCCCACAACATCTCAGCAATCTTGGCATTGCAGCAATTGAGGCATTAATTCAAATGTTTTATATATTCATGTTTCCAAAAGGATGAATCCTCACTGACTTTCCTCTAGCGCCACCATGAGGTTCACATTTATGTTTTTTTTAATCATGTTATGGATGAAATGAACCCAATAGCACCATCACCAGGTCCAACGATGGGATAACAAATTAAAAAAGGGGAAACTATGGATATGTTTCTTAAAGTTTTGATCAAGGAGGAGCTGGATATTTGCTCAATGCTCACCAGAAACTGATGGTTTGAACTGAAGGTAAGACTACGCACTCTGTTACTCAGTGTGTAAGGCTGGTTTGATGAAAATGTTTTTTACACCGTTTTATTATCAATATGTGTTAGTTTCTTTTTTAAGTCAGTTTTAAAGATTTCCTGTAAATCAACTTTTAATATAGGTCGAAATAGATGGAGGAAAGTAACTTAGAACATTTACTTAAGTAGCCTATTTTACATTTCCACAGCACACATTTCCTCATATAATCTAAAATAGATTTAAGGGAAGAATGGAAACCCAGGCCGTTACAATACATGTGAACTATTTAAGGACATTTTGAATCCAGACTTTTCATTTAAATACTTTTCTGCTGTGTTTCTTTACGTTTCAGGTGAATGTTATCACTTAATTCGCAACAATAAAGAACAGCGTTTTCTTGTTGTCATTAGTATTACGACTTCATTGTTTTTTTTCTTGTTTACACCTTTGACATCCAACTTGAATCCAGAAAGGAGCCAACAGGTACAGTTCACGGTCTGTGTCTTATTTTAATTTAGCTAAAACAGAATTAATGTTGGACCTTTTATTTATAATGTGGACTAGACAAGACTCCATATAAATGTTACTGTGACTCTGTCAGGGCTGGATGTGTAATATAGCAGCTGTTTGCTTCCAACTTCTCCTTCAAGGTGATGTGTCGTTTACAAGCTGTTTCTGCTGCCACCAAGCGGCCGAAAGAAGGTATTGCCACAGAAATAGCCTGTTTGTTTTTACAGTATAGCGTCATGTTGTTTACATTGTATTTGTTGTTGTTGTTCCCATATCCGACCACTCTACTGGAAATAAACAATATGCCTACAGGTACAGTTTATAAAAAATGCAAGTTATACAATGAAAACATATCAGTTTCAGCGCTAGACACAAGAAGAATACATTTTCATGATGCATTTCTTGACAGGAGGGTTTTACGTTTGCATGAAGCAAGATGTTTTGCATTTTCACACTTGTCTTTGTTTAACAAGAATATGTAAATCAGATCATATTCAATTATATTGATTTTCATCCAGTCTCTTTTCTGTCCCTCTCCCCTCTAAGGTTTTTTTTGGTTGTGTGTGGACCTGTGGTGGTTTTGCTATTGGCTGCTGTGTTGCCACTCCACACAAAGAGGACTAATCATCCTGATAGGGAGTAATCTATAACACTTTTAATAGTAACTCATTCAAGACAGAGAGAAATACTTGAGGCGTTACACTGAGAGCACCAAGACTGAGGGGATTTCTACTTTCACTTCCTCTCTGTTTGAGGTCTGTTAGAGATGTGAATGGATAACTAGTCCGCATTTTCAAATCTCCGCGCGTCCCTAAACAAGCTGATATCTTACAGGAAGGAAATCCAGAGCATACAATTAACCGTTTAACAATAATCTATTTAATGGTAATATAACAATGCAATACAATCAATACATTACCATACAAAACCATATTATATCATATGCATAATGTCAGGAGTAGGCCTACTCCTGGCCCCTGCTCACAGGCCGGGACGCGTCTATCGTTATTCCAACCCAGTTTAGATTGAACCACACCCACTTCCGCATTACGCAAGAACCTAGCTCTACGCGATAGCGTCATAGACTTCTTCTTCGGCAGTTATAGCGGTCCCGGTAAAGCAGGATGAGCAGGATATTGAATAGTTGTTTTTTGTGTTTCCAAAGGATTTGTTGACTGAAAGTAAACGATCCTGTAATCAAAGCAATATCGAAGAGTCCTGAGATTGTATTACTGGTGTTTTATCATCTATAAATAGCCTGTGTGTATTCTCAAATGTCGTTTTCAGGACAAACAAAAGACGTTTTAAATATCTTATCAGCTGGTGTAAGTGCAGAATAATGAATAAATACATGTGTGAGTACATATAAGTGTGTGTTTATATGTTTATAAATTAGTGTGTATATATATAGATATATATATATCTATATATATATATATAACAGTATCATTAAATAATGCTATGTGTATAAATGAATGAATACATCCGTGTATATCTATGAATAAATACATGTGTGAGTACATATAAGTGTGTGTGTATATGAATACATGTATATATAAAATAGTATCATTAAATAAATATATATATAAAATAGTATGAATAAATACATGTGTGAGTACATATAAGTGTGTGTGTATATGAATACATGTATATAAAATAGTATCATTAAATAAATATATATATAAAATAGTATCATTAAATAATGCTGTCAGATAAATGAAGTACACAGTAATAGTAAAGGTTTTTTTCAATATTCTGCACTTACACCAGCTGATAAGATATTTAAAACGTCTTTTGTTTGTCCTGAAAACGACATTTGAGAATACACACAGGCTATTTATAGATGATAAAACACCAGTAATACAATCTCAGGACTCTTCGATATGGGTTTGACTACAGGATCGTTTACTTTTAGTCAACAAATCCTTTGGAAACACAAAAAACAACTATTCAATATCCTGCTGATCCTGCTTTACCGCGACCGCTATAACTGCCGAAGAAGAAGTCTATGACGCTATCGCGTAGAGCTAGGTTCTTGCGTAATGCGGAAGTGGGTGTGGTTAAATCTAAACTGGGTTGGAATAACGATAGACGCGGCCGGGACGACCTTCCGGTCCAAGCGGCGCGAGAAGAGAGAGAGAGAGCAAAAGGCTGGATAGCCTTTAGAAACAAGAAGGGGTGGAGTTTCATTTGGGAGATACTAACACGCTGTCTCACAGGGAATTAGCGTGGGCAGCTTTGAAAGCCACAGGTGTTGGGAAGGCCTACAGGATGCACCTCATTAAAATGTCCCTCCCCATTTGCAAACCCTACTGATGGTTTAACCCAGAAAAACATTCTCAGGGATAATCTTTACACTCAAAACAGAAATCACCATTCATTCTGCATCTTCCTTCTTCATAAATAGCTTAAAACACTCTTTTGATAAACAGGTAAACAGGTAAACAGTTAAAGAGAAAACTATTGTGCTCATCTACTTTTATGAAAAAAGGGAACATTGTTTCAGAAATCTATAAAAAACCTCTCTATATTTGAGAGGGAAAATGTACCTTTTGTTCCTTCAACTATTAACACACAGGAATGTATAAACTCACACATATACCATTAAAGATATGTAGACTTCCTTAAAACATGGCCTGCCAGAGATCTAAAACAGAATATATTCTCTCCCCACACCAATCACCCTGTGTTGCATACCTCCACATCCCCCACTGCAATAAAACCTATTTTACAGCCCTTTGTCTACCGCCATTTTAGTCCTCACATCTTAAGTTTCCCAATCACAGTGGCTCAGCTTCATTATCACAGGGATCTGAGTTAACTGTATGTAAACTCATCACCTTCCCCCCTCTTCCTTTGTCCTCAAAAACCACATGTTAGCAGGCCCAAAAACCAGCTCACAGTTTTCATGAATACATACAAATATTTCCTTACAGGTCACTGTTTGCTTTTAATAGGCTGCTTTCAAACTGTGAACAATAAAGGAAACAAAAGAGATAAAGTGTGACTTCAATGCAGTTTCAAATCATGCATCACTCTCTTCACTACCATAACCCCCTTTTACAATTACACAGTGTTTTTGACATGTTTATTAAAAAACATGTGGATTATAGCATGTCCCGTACAAAAGACAACGCACTCTGTAACTTTGTGTTTAAGGCTGGTTTGATGAAAATGGTTTTTATACAGTTTTATTATCAATATGTTGTGTCAGTTTCTTTTTTTAGGCAGTTTTAAAGATTTCCTGTAAATTAACTTTTAGGTCGAAATAGATGGAGGAAAGTAACTTAGAACATTTACTTAAGTACTTTACATTTCCACAGCACACATTGAATATAACTCATTCAAGATAGAGAGAAATACTTTAGGCGTTACACTGAGAGCACCAAAACTAAGGGGATTTCTACTTTCACTTCCTCTCTGTTTGCGGTCACTGTTTACTTTTAATAGGCTGCTTTCAAACTGTGAACAATAAAGGAAACAAAAGAGATAAAGTGTGACCTCCAAATCATGTTCATTCTCTTCAGATTCGTCACTACCAGGAACCCCTTTTACAATTACATAGTGTTTTTGATATGTTTATTAAAAAACGTGGATTATAGCATATATGTACTGGACAAAAAAAAAGCTGCACTGATCAATATTCCTACATCATCAATGGCTCTCTTTTAAAGTGAAAAATATCACTCAGACGGACTAACACATAGAGATCTATTGTAGGAGCCAAAACATTGATTTATTATTTTGATTATTTAATCATTTAATGTATGTAATGGAGTATAATTGATTGGTGTCATTTGATCGGGATCCGTAGCCACGGTTGCGGGGAGCGGCTGATTGGTGCTGCGATTGCCTCAGCTGGTTAAAAGAGTCCTGCTGATTATACTCTGGGTTCTATTTTGGTTGTTAAGCCACACGGTTTTTTGACCACTGCACTGCAGAGAAGTTACGATTTGTTCATTTAAGTGACGAGTAACTGTTTCAACATCGTCGGGTAAGATACCTTAATTTGTGTTTAAAGAAGAGAACGAACAGTGAATAAATGGAAACGATAGCATGGAAATAAATGTACCACAAACAAACAATATGTATCTGAGTGATGTGAGCGCGTCGGACAGGCGCTAAAACCAAAGAACAGAAAAGAGCTTAAGAAAGGTGGAAAGATGGTTCTTTTATTTATAGCTCTATTGTTTTGACAACTTTCAGGTCATTTAATTTGTCCACAGTACTGGTTTGATCACAGTTAGAGCCTAACTGTGGACTTAGTGGAGCATTCACTGCCAATAAACCACTTTTTCTGAGTTGTTTGAGATCAATAAGGAGCTTAAAGGACATTAAATACCCCTTGGTCTATTCCCAGCTGGATGTGCCTGGAACACCTCCCTCACTCAGATAAAACAAAAATATTATTGTGTCTACAATCAGTTAGAGGTTTCCAGTGAATGCACACAAAAGCACGTCTGTTGATTATATCTGTGCATGATATCATTACCGACTTCTTACCACATTACACCAGTGATGAAAACTAACCGATACATTTAGCAAAGTTTTGTACTTAGAATATAAATTCATGTACCATTTCTCACTGAATGGATTCTCTAGAGGCGTGTCAAACTCAAGGCCCGGGGGCCAAATCCGGCCCGCAACCTAATTTTATGTGGCCCGCAAGAGCTTGCAAAGAATATAATGTACATTACAATTGGTGTAATTGTTGAATATTTACTTTCAATTATTTGCCCTAGACTTCTGCTTTCAGTCGTAGTTATTTAGGAAGTTATTACCAGAACTGATAATAATCCAATGCAGGGCCGGCAATGTAATATAATACGTTATTTAATATATATTATATATTTATTTACATATGTATATTTATTATATAATTAAAATTACAACCGGCCCTTTGAGTGCAACCGTAATGCTGATGTGGCCCGGGATGAAATTGAGTTTGACACCGCTGCTCTAGACTGAAAAACATTTGAATAATTCACGCTATATGCTGTGATGCTTAATGTTATATTGATTATTTGTGTTTATTGAGGGCAAACATATTTTATACGTATTATTTTGATTCAAAGATACTGCAGCAATGGACAATACTCTGTTCTTAAAAAACACATAATTACAAAAGTATAGAAAAATACAAAATTACTAAAATTAGTTAAAAATAAAATCTTCTCTAAATGTTCTGGTAAATGACTTGCAGTTAAAAAACTAAAATAAGAAGGGAGGAGAGTTCAGGGTGTGTCGTGTGTTGGGAGGACGGACTCCATCATTTAGAGAAGTGAACAGTTCCTGCTTTGGCAGCGAAGGCGGAAGAAAGCAGCTTTAAATCATCAGCGCCTCAAACATGAACGCCCGTCACTCTCTGATCTGCTTCTTCTTCCTCAGTGAGTACGACTGTTCCTGTAAATGTCTATCTTTTTACCAAGTTGTTTTTCTTTCTTATCTTTTTTTTAATTAACAGTCCGTTAAACTTTATAGTGGACGGTAAACGGCTTCTCTGTTTCCTCACATCTCGTATCAGTTCAACATGTCGTTGGTTTTTGTGGTTACAGCAGGACGAAAGGGGTTTGAGTCACTGTGGTGACATACGTACTTCTACTATAAGTAAAATAAGAAATACTTGGTAACATTCATACATTAAAACCCCAAATCAGAGTGTACTGTATAGCTTTTTTTTTACTAATCTACTGTGTATTTTCTACATTTTAATGCTGTTTTAATTATTTTGAGATGTTTAAATTCTAGAATTGTTTATTTCTACTCTCTAATTTCTACTTATGCGCAATGCCTTGTTTTGTTTTTTTATGCTGCTGCAACGCAACAATTTCCCCATTTGGGATCAATAAAGTAACTCTTATCTTATCTTATTCACATTTTTACAAAGTACAAAAGTATTATGATTCAAATGCACCTGATTTAAAAGTTGGCTTCTTGTTATTCCGAATGTCACATTTCAGAATAATGTGGTTTCATCACTTTAATGTTTTATCTGGTAAAAGTGGAGCTCATTTAAAAATCTCACCAAGGGATCAATACAGTTGTATCTGTATTTATTAAATTAATAATAATGAATTTGTTGATCATATTTTGTATTTCTAATTTGAGTCTGCAAAGTAACTTAAGTTATCAAATATAGTCAAAATTAAAGTAGCAGAAAATGAAAATACTCAAGTTATGTACCGGTACCTCAATATTGCACTTACGTACACAACTTGAGTAAACTTATTTAGTAACTTTCCACTGCTGGAATTACTTAAATATGTTGTTTATTGACATTACTATTGACCTTCCTCAATCAGAAATGACCCTATTATCTGAGAGTAACTATTGTTTCTTTTTCACTTATTTTTTCCCATAAATATCAGTTTATTATATTTCTGCTGCATTGTTTTCCAAATAAAAATGCGTTCCAGTGGTTTTTGTTATATTTTGGAAGAAACAACTCAGTAATAAATTCACCAGTTGATTCAAGACCCAGGTCCTGTTTACCCTGTTGTCGTTTATTAATATTGACCCTGAACATTATCCCTGACATATTGTTTATGTTTTGGGTTTGCACCTAATAATAATGTCAGATTGTTGTATCGTATTGTATCTCTTTGTATTTGCACTCTTTGCACTATGGATTGCAACTGCTGCAGAGCAATTTCCCTCGGGATAATAAAGTTTATCTTATATATTCATATTTCTGTTAATATTACAGACTGGTTGAGCTGCAGCTCCCAGTGAGACTCTGTGGCTCTGTGAATGATTTATGTAACTCAAATCAAACTACAGTGTATTACAGGAATCAGTCCATCAAAGTTGATTTATAGCCAAATATCACACATTTGTCTCGGGGGACTATACCGTTTGTACAGAAATATAGAAACTATGGATTGCTCTTCTTTTCAACAGCACTGAGGGATGGAAACAGTGGGCTCACCAACGCACAAAACCTCAACCGTACAGAAACTGAAGGAGCAAACATCACAGTTTTATGCACCTTTTCTTTCTCTGGAGGAAGGAAGATCTTCTGTAAGGGAAAATGTGAAGCAGGAAACATTCTGGTAGAAACGACTGGAGACTCAGAACAGAGAGGCCGATACGGCATCAGATATGTGGAAGGATCTTATCCACTACGTGATACAATCCTGTATGTGGCCATCACAAAGCTGACTAAGTCTGACACAGGACGGTACCAATGTGGTCTGGACAGATCTGGATCCCTCCTCGACTCATACAAGGACATTGAGATCAGAGTTACAGATGGTGAGTTTCTACTTGTAGTTTTGGATTTAACTGTTCACTGACAGCTGCTGATGTTTCAAATAAACCCACTATGTTTAGTGTTCCAGTTATATTTAGACCTGCATATTTTTAAATGCTCTTTTTTATAAAAAATAAAAACCAGTTCATCTGCTACCCATCCGAAAACCACTACAAACATTACCGCACATTCAAATATTGTTTCACAAAACATTAATTACCGTCTTCATTTAACTGAATGATTCGATTTATTTATTTTGCATTTCCTTTTGTTTCATCAGAAGTGACTCGCACACCTTTTCCAACATCAGCCCCATCAGCCTCCACACTGACCATCACTCAGAGACTGAGCTCCGTACCTTCCTCACCCTCCTCTGAACACACCACGCAGCCTCAACAGGGACAGACAGCTCCGGATGGTCACGGTACTTTTAGTTTGTTGTTTGTGTTTGTGGACCAGGAAGTATCAGAGTAAACAAGGTGTTCTTCTGCTCTCAGGTGTGGTGCTGTACGTTGGTCTCATTCTTCTCGCCATGTTCATCGTACTATCGGTTGCGTTGCTGATATTCTGCAGGAAGAGAGCCAGGAAAGGTGAGGCTGGAGGAAACACACACGCATCACAACGGCAAAAACAAAATGGACCTTTTGCAACTTATTTTGAACACACTGCTCTAAAAGTCAATAATGTTGCTCCACTTTAATACGCTTTCTAAATAGCACACTTCTGTGATCTGATTAATTATTCTTAAATCCTAATTTAAGAAGCTTTTTTGACAAACTGTTGAAATAGATCGTTGACTTAAAAATCACTCACTGATTCTGATTGTTTGTCCGTAAAACCTTTTAGTTTCTTTATTTGTTCTAAATGTTTCAACTTGACTGTAAAGTTTAATGTTTTCTCAAAATGTGTTAACAGGCTGAGTTTATCCCTGTGTCTGGATCCTCTCTGTTCATGGCACTTCAGTTCCACGGTCACATTTCTAATTACAAAAATACATGTCTGTGATGCTCCTGAAGACCTCGTCATGTAACTAGGGCTCATTGGGTGTTTACAGTACAGATATGAAGCTGTGGAATTGAAGTGACATGGGGAGAGGAAAAGGAATTCAGAAACTCCGCTAAACTCAATTTGAATCATTTAGAACAGATACGAAGAAGGAGTCTTTTGGAAAAACAATGTTGATCAGTGGGTTGGTGTTAGACAGGTAGATTCAAAGCTCATTCATCTTTTGAGTCTGGTTGCTTTTTAACCCAAAAAAGAGTTCTGGTCTGCCCAAAATCAAATTTATTTTCTTATGAAGTTTTGTTTTTTAAGCTCATGAACTGCATTTCTTTCAGAACTACCTTTGGAAACTGAGTATGTTTCTGATACAGAGGTGAGTTTGAGTAAATCTGGGACATTTCAGATGTATTTATGTTTGTAAAACAGCTGATATCAATACTAACCTGTTCTCACTTCCTGCAGACTAACCAACTGTATGAGGAGATCAGAGAGGTGGACAGAGGGAGCAGTTCTCCTCCTGCAGAAACATCCACCATTTACTCCTACGCCAAACCAAACCAACCAAACGGAGTCGAATCCACAGACGAGTACAGCTTAGTCAATGCAGCCACTGCTCAGAAGGAGGAAGTAAGTCAGAAGTGTGGGAGGGGTTTAGGTTTTCAGCTACACACACCCTAAATAAAGGTGATGGGTTAGATTTGATCACACTTGACAAAAGCCATCTCTCTATTGATAAAGCTAAAATAGATTTGTACATACAACCAAAAACATGAAGCAGTACACGTCCTGACATGATGATCATGTGACAAATAAAGTTTTCTTTGTTTTCTTGCAGACTAAAGATGACCCGGGTAATCTCAACTACTCGGAGGTGGATTCTTCCAACAGTGGCGCTGCCTCGCTCCACAGCGCCCCCTGTGGCTACACAGATAACGCCCTCTACTCTGTTCCTCGGGTAGCAGAGAGCTCCGACGTTAGCCACGCAGAAGACGCTTCACCTTCTCTTTACTCCACTGTTTCTTAACATCAGATGTAGCTTCAAATCTGTCATTTCCAAATGTACTTTCTCAGTGACCGACAGGTGAACACAAAGCTGTGTAATTAGGCATTTCAAATGTATCTGGTAAATAACTTAAGGGTCTCCTATCATGCAAAATGCACTTCTGAATGTCCTTTAGGAAACTCACTAAGTGTCAGAAAATAAAAAAGTAAAATGGTCTTTGTTTACATTAGCAAGCATGGCTAACACTCAGAGCTAATGCTACTGGAGAGAGTGTGTGTAAAAAAGCAGGAAATAAAGAAAGGAACTCACCTTGTGATAAACCGGCAAGAGAGAAAGCATTTGAGCTCCATACTGTTTCAGAAATTATCCTTGATGTGGTTTGGAACATGGCGTTTAATCACGGCAGCTTTTCTTCTGAGCAGGCATTAGCTCCCCCTCCTCTTTTTTTTTCTTCCAAGCTAAGGACCCAGAATCAGCATTTCTCTAATGGGGCTGAAACAGAGGGATATGAGGGATGTCTAAAATGCATGATCTGTTTTGTACTTTGAGCAAAACACATCATAAATATGTTTTTTATATATTGTTATATATCTGAGACCCTTGTGTTTTGTTCTTGTTCTTCATTTGTTATTTACGGGCGGCTGGCTTTTAGGCACTATACAGCCCCCTGGATTATATATATAGTGTAATACTGCCCTGAGTGACAGACTTTTTTCCCACTCGTAAAAAAAGGCGTATTCGCTGTGTGACTGCATGTGCTGAACCGTGACGTCCGAACCGTGACGTCCGAACCGTGACGGTACGGGACGAATACGGATACCATTACACCCCTAGTAAATACACATCTGAGTTGACAAATATGACATGTGGGGTTCCTCAAGGCTCCATCTTGGGGCCTCTTTAACGTCTACATGCTACCACTGGCTCAGATAATGAAAAACAACAAAATAAGTTATCATAGCTATGCGGATGACACACACATTTACACAACCATTTCACCAGGAGACTATGCTCCAATTCAAACACTGAGTAAGTGCATTGAACAAATCAATGACTAGATGTGTCAGAACTTTCTCCAATTAAACAAAGACACAACTGAGGTAATGGTTTTTGGAGCCAAGGCAGAACGTATAAAAGTTAGCGCTGAGCTTTAGCCTGTATATATTACTTTTTTTAAGTAACGACCCCATCTCTGGGCATATATATATATATATATATATATATATTGCACATATTGCACAGTTGGTGGTTAATAACAAGGAATGTTATAAGTTATTATTAGTCTGTGTTGTTGTGTGTGTGGGGGGGGGGAGGGGTCTACTAGGGGGGTTGTTGTGTGTGTAACCAATCAGAGACTGGCTCTGGTTTCAGACAGAGGGTGAAAAAAAGAGTTAAAGATGAAAGGAGGAACACAGGCAGTATGAGAAAAATAAAGAGCTGTTGGAACAGTTAAGCATGGAGACATGTCACAGCAGAGGAACTAAATATTAATATGATCCTGAAAATGAACCCCTTTAAGATATAAACGAGTCTAGTTCTAATATAAAACATATAAACTTGATTATAATGACATGAAGAGTAGAGTTCAGTGTGTGGGGTGTGTTGGAGGAGGAGAATCTATCAGTAAAGAAGTAGAACACTTCCTGGTTTGTGCAGACAGAAGAGAGGAAGCGTTAAACCATCACATCCTCAAGCATGAACGTCAGGCACACTTTGATCTGCTTCTTCTTCCTCAGTGAGTACATTAAATAAATATTTCTATCAGTCTCTCTTTTATTGTTACTTTATTTATTTTTTATATTTATATTTGGTCAGTTAAAGTTTGCACTGCACTGTCTGGTGAGTGCATCGTCTCATATCAGTCCAAAAACATGTAGTTGGTTTCTGTGGATTAACACAGAGAGTCTCTTTAAAAAAAGTAGTTCATTGAAAATATGAGTTAGTCCCTGAAAATATAAACAAGCCTTTGTGTTTCAGCTCGACAATCTGCAATCAACCATTGTTCTTCTGTACTGCTTCTTTGGTGTTATAGTTGCTTCTTGCTGTGATTAGTCTGTTGATTGGTAACATTATGTTCTGTATCATCAGACCGGCGGTAGTTTAGTAATAACCACAAGTTGCTACAAACATATATATTAGCAGTAATTCCAGTTCCTCTAGGCCTTTCTTTCATTACTTACTAACCCACTTTGTTCATTTTATTAAAACCAGTAACAAACGCATCACAATTTTCCACATGCAGAGAGGCGACCAGTCATTTTCACGAGAAGTGCAACATTTTGAAATTATAAAACCTTATTTGCAGACTTTATGACATTTTATTTTGTCCCTGCCGCTGACTATGAAGAAAGAAGCAAAATGCAGCACTTTATTAAATGAAATATTTTTGGCAACCAATAAAAAGCAGGATTTCATTCACCTAAATGAATCTGACCCAGAGTTAATGAACACTTTGTAATCATGGGAGGGGTACAAGTAATAATAAAGGCACCATCTATCCTCCATTTATAACAATTATAAATCACTTAAAACAAATCATTATCAATTTGACTGTAGAATATTCCATTTTATAATGTTATGAACATTTTTGGACATTTTAAAATATATTTAAATCTTGATCTTTGGAAATGTAAAGCAGGAAATGTTGTTGATCAGTGTGAAGCTGACCGTTGAGCGGCCCAGACCAAGCAATGAGGCAGAGGCAGAACGTCCAAATATTAGGGGTGTTGAAAATAATCGTTTCTACGATGCATTGCGATGCGGACGTGGACGATTCGGTCTCGATGCAGTGACGGAAGATAATCGGTTATAGAATAGTAACGTTGCTTCCTGATTTTCCGGCCGCGGCTTTACTATAACGTTTTTTCTGTCACTTTAATATCAAATCGGTCGGGGACGCAGAGATCAGGGAACAGACGTGACAGCGGCATAGCAACACGGAGCAGTCTGCTTTATCCACCAACACAAGAACACCAGTCCAGAACCAGCAGCAGAATGACCCGCTCTCCCTGTGTCTCTGAGCCGCAGCGACACGGAGTGTGACAGGGATTTATGTTTTTCAAAAATAATCGCGTTACAATCATGTCAGGTTTTTGGTGGATTTAATCAAGTCTTGGATTGCAAAGTATGAATGTCCTCTAGCAACTTTCAGGCGATATATACGTGTGTAAAGTTTGTGAAGGCAGGAGGAAAAAAGCTTCCGCGATCACCGTCTCCTCTCCGTTCCTCCAAGCCCCGCTCCCCTCCCTGAAAATAATGAGTGACAGGCTGATGGAAACCCGATAGAAACGTTATTATTCACTTAATCACTGAGATATAATGAAGCTAACTTAGTCTCATGCATTCATGGGATTTATGTAACAGTAAGACAGAGAATGTAAGTGTGCACCCACATGCAGTATTTTTGTTGTAAATCCTCCTGTTGTCTGCTGTGTTCAGACAATGGTTCAGACTCAAGTCCTGTGTGTGATGCCTCATTCAGGACCTTCAGTGTCCTTTAACAGAAGGCCGTGGCTAGAAGCTGCAGCTCGACTGCAGAAGCATTAGCTTTTTGTTTTTGAGGATGGAACAACTTCACACACGGAGGCTAGACCTATACAATTCATTTATTTTGGTTTATAAATTAATGTCAAGACATTTATGTTATTGATTTCTGAAGCACTTTCTAAATAATAAAAAGAGAGTTCATATGTATTTACTGCATGTATGCATTGATGAAAAATAAGCCATGTGCAGTAATATAGAAAATTGAAGATGCAACGTATTGGTATGAATCGTGATGCACCGTGATATCGAACCGAATCGAATCGTTGACAGGATAATCGTAATCGAATCAAATCGTGAGACCAGTGAAGATGCACAGCCCTACCAAATATATAACCCGACGTGGGCATTTATTAAAATCAGGGGCCCAAAGTTCACCGCCTCAATCCTGCGGTTCTCCTTTCACACATCCTGCAGCCAGAAGGATCTCACACACACACCCAGCCCTCTCAACAGACAGAGAAACAGAGCCTAAATACCCACACTCTAATCAGCACAACAAGACACAGGTGAGGGGGGAGGAGACACCACAGGACACCAGGTGCACACAATCATCAGCCACAGACAACATATACTGTGCAATCATGCTAATAAAGTGCCATATTACCCGGCCTGAAGCCGTCAGTCCATAGTGACGAAGGTAACTTCGTCACTATGGACTGCAGTGAATTAAAGGAATAAAGTAAATATTGACTGCTCATCTTTTCAACAGCACTGAGGGATGGAAACAGTGGGCTCACCAACGCACAAAACCTCAACCGTACAGAAACTGAAGGAGCAAACATCACAGTGAGATGCTCCTTTTATTTCTCTGGAGGAAGGAAGATCTTCTGTAAGGGAAAATGTGAAGCAGGAAACATTCTGGTAGAAACGACCGGAGACTCAGAACAGAGAGGCCGATACGGCATCAGATATGTGGAAGGATCTTATCCACTACGTGATACAGTTCTGTATGTGAGCATCACAAAGCTAACCAAGTCTGATGCAGGAGGGTACTAATGTGGTCTGGACCGATCTGGATCTCTCCTCGACTCATACCAGGACTTTGAGATCAGAGTTACAGATGGTGAGTTTCTTCTAGGAGTTTTGATTTATCTGTTCACGAACCTCTGCTGCTGTTCCAAATAACCGAACATGTTTTGTGTTACAGTTATATTTAGAGATAAATATTAAAAAAAATTATCCTTACATTTTTTTTTAAATATTGTTGCACCGAACACATTATTTACTTTCTTGATTTAGCTTTAAAATGTGTAATGCTCTGATGCATTTTATTTCAATGACATCTTCGTGCAGCTTTCTTGGTCCAATCAGTATTTGATTTGTGTTTCATTGTGTTTTCCTTTTGTTTCACAGCTCCAACCTCTTCAAAACCAGAAGTGACTCCCCGACCGTTTCCAACATCATCCCCATCAGCCTCCACACTGACCCCCACTCAGAGTCTGAGCTCCGCACCTTCATCAGCCTCCCCTGAACGCACCACGCAGAATTTAAGCTCCGTACCTTCCTCAGCCTCCCCTGAACGCACCACGCAGCATCAACAGAGACAGACAGCTTCAGATGGTCCAGGTACTTTTAGTTTGTTTGTTTATGGACCAGGAAGTATCAGTAATCAGTCCATCAAAGTTGATTTATAGCCAAATATCACACATTTGTCTCGGGGGCCTATACCGTTTGTACAGAGATATAGAAACTATGGATTGCTCTTCTTTTCAACAGCACTGAGGGATGGAAACAGTCAACACATCCTCACTCCCAGGTCGGCCTATGTTGACGTTATGTCAAGTCCCCTGCCGGCTTTTTCCAACGCAAGGGGGGGGGGCCTTAGCGTCCATTTTCAACGCCAGGGGGGGGGGCCTTAGCGTCCATTTTCAACGCAAGGGGGGGGGCCTTAGCGTCCATTTTCAACGCAAGGGGGGGGCCCTTAGCGTCCATGTTCAGCTTTCCGGGATGTCCATGTGCTTCTATGGACGCTCATGTAAGCACGGCATTCGTTTATGTCAACTGCCCTTAAAGGCAATGAAGACACTACACTACCCAGAATCCCCAGCTATCGTTTGGCCTACACCATGTGCTCTGTTTGAGGTCACGTGATTTCTCCCTGCAGAAAAAGAAAACATGGCCGAACTTCGTTTTATTCTGGGTGTAAAATGCCTATTTTAAAGTTAGTTTGGCCATTAAAATGCGTTTTGATGTCATTTGATGCGAGAAATATGAGTTGTTATTTCAGATTATGTGTGCAGTGGATGTACATGATCTTTAGTTTGCTAGTTATTACGAAGATTACTTCAGGAAATTGCGTCCAACGTTTTCATTGTTACCAAGGTGGTTGCTAGGGACGCTGCTATCGATATTATTTCTGTTATGTTCTGTAACTGTTTAATGGTGTTATCTTTATTGCTACCCCCTTCCCCGTCAATGTATAGTGTTGGTCCACAGCCTAAACATATTAGTTTAACAAAATCCGCATCTAAAGATACGTTATTTCCCCCTGTGCAATTCCAGTCTCACATCTCACAGCACATCGTCATTAACAAATACCGGAAACAGACCGAAAATATTTTTAAAAAATAAAATAATACCTTATTCCGAGTGCTCTTGCTTTTCTCTTTGAAAGTCATCACATAACGGCATTGTAATACACGGTTCGGCTGCATTAAATATTACATATCTGCCGCAGTTCTGTATTTACAGAGCCCTGATGAGAAGACAAAGATGAGGAACTGAAAACGTGACGTGGATCATAAATATATCAGCCATTAAACAACATCTTACATTTCTTTTCACACATTACGTCTCCTTGCAGTATCAACACTAATTCGGCTCACTTTTATATTTGATCCAATTGGTAGATAGGCTGCATTTACACCATAAAGGTGCACACCTGATATAAAGAGACACCTGGTGGTTAAAGCACGTTATTGAATTTCATTATTTTTATTATTAGATATTAAAAGAATCCCTATAAAGTATATTCATTACTCGTTATTCTCTACTAATAGTTAATTAAAGACTGTATATATGACTATTTTGCACATCCCGTTCAAGATTTCAAGATGTTCTAAGGTTTATTGACATATCATATAGGCCTACACAACTGTGGTGTAGTTCTGCACTGAATGAAAAACTTGGGTCGCAGGTTCCTCAATAGTGCATTACAAGACATCTATCAATATGTGTGCATACCTCCAGCAATGTTAACTATGTTGTATGTATACTATGATGTAACGCAAATGTTCCAACTTGGGATCAATAAAGTATATCTTATCTTAAGCTGATCGATGGCTACTGCCATATTTGCAAAATGTGCCTCTGAACCTTGACAAGTGCATGTTTCAGGCTTATCAATTAATGTAATGTAATGTTATCAATTAACAACAGGAGGGGTCACAAACATAAGTCCAGCTGTTAAATAAAGCTCTTCTGACCTTAGCTGGCGTGTGGGTATATATATATTAATGCTGCCCATTATGGGCACAAGCAATTTACACCCATTTATTAATTATATGTTTTAAATATGAGTGTTTCCTGTCCCCTAAACCTCCAGGGATGTACACAGTTTAATACTGGCAACTTCTTATTATGGGAAATACGAACACGTCTTTTAAAACTACAACTCCCAGTAGAGACGTGCCATAGAGAACATGTTGCGAAACAGAATAGCCAGCATGTGTAGTTCTGGGGACAGGGTGGGGGAGGGGGGGGGACGCGGTGGACCCGTTCAAATCCAGTTTTGAACAGTCTGCCGTGGTTCCATCCCATTTCAAGTGCTGTTCGAGGCTCGGTAACCCTCGGAGCACACTCTCCAATCACAGAGCTTGAGGACGATCACGGGGTTTGCCAAACAGAGCACATGGTGTAGTCCAAACGATAGCTGGGGATTCTGGGTAGTGTAGTGTCTTCATTGCCTTTAAGGGCAGTTGACACAAACGAATGCCGTGCTTACATGAGCGTCCATAGAAGCACATGGACATCCCGGAAAGCTGAATATGGACGCTAAGGCCCCCCCCCCTTGCGTTGAAAATGGACGCTAAGGCCCCCCCCCTGGCGTTGAAAATGGACGCTAACGGCTCGTACACACTACAGGCGTCAAAAAAGGCTTCCAACGCTTCGCCCATTCATTTGAATGGGGTGACGTAGGATATTTTCCAAATTCGCCGAACTGCATTGTGGGTAGCATGGCATGGCGTTGCAAGCCTCGCGAGCGTCTATCGGCGTCAAAAGTTCAACAATGTTCAACTTTTGAGGCTCGAGGCTTGCTCGAAGCTGGCGTCAGCCAATCAAATCCCGTTTTCAAATTCCCGCCAATACAACCGCTAGCCAATCAAACCGCGTGTATGCAGATCTCGACTATTTTCCTTATGTCAGAAAATGGAGGACAAATTAATCATTTCCGTGGCAAATGTCCCAGTCTTGTATGACTGTACTCTGTTCACCTACCGGGACCTACACCGGAGGAACCAGGCATGGCGGGAGGTGGCAGAGACAGTTGGTGGAACTGGTAGGTTTTCAACTGGTTGGAGAGTTTATATCCAGTTTACTTCGTTTTAGCATTGAACAGACAGCTAGTAATGTAGCATAATAACATATTGTGGTGAACACCTTCGATCGCCTCCGACTCCCATATGTCTCGGCACTACAACATCATATATATTAATATAATAATAAAAAAATATTATAAGCATAATATATAACATAACATATAATACATGCACAGCTATCAAGCATAGGCAGTATATTTAGCTAGTAATGTAGCATAACATATAATATATATTAATACAAAAATATTATATATAAGTATAAGCATAATATATAACATATACATGCAGAGGGTGTCGTTTTTCTCATACTGATATTCTGAACAATCTGTGTTGTTGTATTTGCTGTAAAGTGTCTCTACTGTAGGCTAATTTTATTATATGTTCAGCACTTTGGCTCCACCACACATCGTTTATAAATGTGCTCTATAAATAAAACTTGATCTGATTCACAGCTATCAAGCATAGACAGTATATTTAGCCAGCATGGAATGTAGCATAACAATAGCATTCATTAATGGAGGAATAATTTAGTAAATTAAAGAAATTCACTTTATTTATTAACTTTATTATTTCATTTCATTTCATTAGAGAACGTCTGCAAGAAGAGATGAAAGAAGTCTGCTGTCTGCTGTGACCAATGGCCCAGCCAACCCCACCAGTGCTGGAGGAGGACGAGGACTTTCAATTCTTCAAGAGCCTCTTGCCCACCATGAGGCAGATGACAAGGGCACAGAGGGCAAGAGTCCGCCTCGGGGTACACCAGCTCATTTTTGAGGTGGACCAGCAGAACAATGTATCATTTTATAATGTTTTCACACGTACTGATCCACGTTACATTTTTTTACACTCATCACACACACTTCACTCAAATAAAACATTATTTCAATTATGTTATGGCTATACTGTGTCTTCACTTGTTCATGTGGTTGGTCAGTTGCAACATACCAGAAGCTTCATGCATGTCAGTATATATAATGTGCTTTCTTCTGTAATTGGTCATGTGAAAACATATTGAAGTTATGAGTGGTTTATCAGTAAAAACAGGGCTCAAAGAAAAAGGCTGTTAGTCATATCATAATATAATAATATAAATTCAAGAAACATGTTTATTAGCAATGTTTGATTTTGAAAATGGCTCATTTGGAACATTTGCTCTTTAAAGAAAATGGGTAGCTCTTAAAAGAGCTTTTGGCACTGCACCCTCCTCATTCAGATAGGAGCAGAAGGTCTCCCGCAGTCGGATGGATCGGCGTGTGGCGTTGTTTGAGCCCATCATAGGTGCATCGCGCAGGGTTGGAGCTTCATCACTCGACTCTGCGACAACAGGGACGACAGGTGTGCGTGATGGCCTTCCTATTGTCTTCCTGCGGAGGAAGTTGTGCAACACACAGGTGGCCTACACACAACTCTGCTACCTCCGGGCTGGTGGTGATGACACGCCGGAACATTCTCCACTGAGATGAGAGGATGCCAAACGCACATTCAACCACCAACCTGGCCGAGTCGGTAGTTGAACAGCCTCCAGTGAGGTGACGTCCAGGGAACGGACGCAGCAGGTTGTCCAGCAGCGGAAAAGCCTCATCTCCAACCAACACATGGGGAAGAAGGCCGAGCCGCTCTGCTCCTGGGATGACGGTGTCAGGCGGTAGCTGCAGACTGTCACCTCGGAGGCTCTCTCCAAAAGCGGAATTCCTCAGGCTCCCACCGTCGCTGCTCCTTCCAAAGCCTCCGACATCCACTACCCTGAAGAGGTACTGGGCATTCACGACAGCCAGCAGTACCAAGGAGTGGGTGCACTTGTAGTTGAAGTAGAGGGACCCAGAATGTGCCGGAGCCTGGATCACCACGTGCTTCCCATCAATGGCACCAACGCAATTTGGAAAGTTCCAGCGCTCCTGGAACCCAGCAGCGATGGCTCTCCAGTCCTCGGTCTGTGGTACCGGCATGGTCTCCTCAACCAGGGCGGTCCAGTCTCCTCAACCAGGGCGGTCCAGATGGCACCCGCAACCTCCCTCACGATGACAGCCACTGTATGCCCGACCTGATAGCTGAACGCTATGGTCCTGTACGAATCACCGGTTGCCAGGTACCTGAGAAAAAAAGTAATATACAAGATTAAAAAAAATAAAAAAAAGTTATGCCACGCAGACACACACACACCAACATACCACAGACACACAATTACACCACAGGCAGACACACCAACATACCACAGACACACAATTACACCACAGGCAGACACACACACACATCACAGACAGACACACCAACATACCACAGACACACAATTACACGACACACAATTACACGACACACACACACACACACACACACACACACACACACACACACACACACACACACACACCTACCTTAATTAATGTCATTCATCTGAACTAAATCACAGACTTCATTCATCCATTGCATGCATTCTCTCTCTTTATATACAGAGTCAGGTTAAAGAAGTAGAAATACACAAAACGTACCGTAGGCAGATGGTGAGTCGCTCGGCGGGTCCTTTTGACAAACGCATACGGGTGTCTGCCTTTGCAATCAGTGGACCGACTTTTCCGAGCAACTCGTCGAATGCGTCTTTGCTCATCCTGCTGAAACAGTACACCATCCAGGCGGAGCTCTTGGACAAGAACGTGGTATTCCCCCCGTTGCAGACGTTTTCTGAGTATCGGATGTACCCAACAGCGACGCACTTTACGTGGCCTCCTGCGAGACATTGAATAAACCAACGCTACCGTTGCTACAAAACCGGCATCCATTTTGGCAATAGTAAAGAAGAGCCGGGCTTTTTTTTGCTTTGTATGCCGGGGGCGGGCGGGAGATTCCTGATTGGTTGTTGGTCGCCTTGGGCGCGAGAAAGCGCCAAGCCTCGGACACGCCCAGCTTCAAGCTTTTCTGACGCCTGTAGTGTGTACGAGCCGTAAGGCCCCCCCCCTTGCGTTGGAAAAAGCCGGCAGGGGACTTGACATAACGTCAACATAGGCCGACCTGGGAGTGAGGATGTGTTGAAACAGTGGGCTCACCAACTCACAAAACCTCAACCGTACAGAAACTGAAGGAGCAAACATCACAGTTGTATGCACCTTTTCTTTCTCTGGAGGAAGGAAGATCTTCTGTAAGGGAAAATGTGAAGAAGGAAACATTCTGGTAGAAACGACCGGAGACTCAGAACAGAGAGGCCGATACAGCATCAGATATGTGGAAGGATCTTATCCACTACGTGATACAATCCTGTATGTGGCCATCACAAAGCTAACCAAGTCTGACGCAGGACGGTACCAATGTGGTCTGGACAGATCTGGATCCCTCCTCGACTCATACCAGGACTTTGAGATCAGAGTTACAGATGGTGAGTTTCTACTTGTAGTTTTGGATTTAACTGTTCACTGACAGCTGCTGATGTTTAAAAAAACCCACTATGTTTAGTGTTACAGTTATATTTAGATCTGCATATTTTTAAATGCTTTTTTATAAAAAAAGAAAAACCAGTTCATCTGCTACCCATCCGAAAACCACTACAAACATTACCGCACATTCAAATATTGTTTCACAAAACATGAATTACCGTCTTAATTTAACTGAATGATTCGATTTATTTATTTGGCATTTCCTTTTGTTTCATCAGAAGTGACTCTCACACCTTTTCCAACATCAGCCCCATCAGCCTCCACACTGACCATCACTCAGAGTCTGAGCTCCGTACCTTCCTCAGCCTCCCCTGAACGCACCACGCAGCCTCAACAGGGACAGACAGCTTCAGATGGTCGCGGTACTTTTAGTTTGTGGTTTGTGTTTATGGACCAGGAAGTATCAGAGTAAACAAGGTGTTCTTCTGCTCTCAGGTGTGGTGCTGTATGTGCGCCTGACTCTGGTCGTCATGATGTTCATCGTACTCTCAGCGTCTGTGCTGATATTCTGCAGGAAGAGGGCCAGGAAACCCGGAGGTGAGTTCACAGGAAACAAACTTATACAAAACAAATGGTTTGGACCAAATCAATTGAATGTGATGTATTTTAGAAACTGCTGATGAAGCAGAGTATGTCAATGTCACAGAGGTGAGTTTGAGTTCATCTCAGCATTATTAATGTTTGTGCAAGCAGCTGATATTAATACAAACCTGTCCTCACTTCCTGCAGGCTGACAGAGTGTGAGGAGGTCAGAGAGGAGGACAGAGGGAGCAGATCTCCTCCTGTAGAGATGTCTGTTCTCTCCACTTCCCACTGCAGACACTTCTCAGAAGACAGTAAGCAACACTGAGATATGACTGAAGCTTTGAGTTCAGAAAACAGTATCTTTGGACTTCAAACGCTAACATAACTAGAGTCAGTCAGAGTTTAACATCAGTGTTTGTTTCTCAGTATAACCTGTTGCCTTCTTAAGAAACGGGAACCAGTGCAGGGTGGGGTTATTTTTAAAGCCACAAGCGATGATAACTCTTTTGAGAAGTAAGTTAAGATGTGTGAACACAGAGAAAGAACTCACCTGAGTAAACTCACCTGCTTTGAGGAGGATTTGTCCCTCCGTGCAGGGTCCTCGTCCCACAGCGCCCTCTGTGGTGATCCAGATAACGTCCTCTCCCTCGTCCTTTGGGTAGAAATGAGTTTAGACGGTTTGGCCACGCAGAAGACGCTTTTTCTCCTCTCTATTCCTCCGTTACTTTACATCAGGTGTTGCTTCAACTCACTTAATTTGTAGGGTTTTAAATAGTAAACAAAAGCTATTTGGGTTTCACAGTCTACATTATTAATAATAATAATAAAGCTTAATTTATATTAAAAAAAAATCCTCTCAGATTATTTGTTAAGAACTTTAAAGGTGCATGCAGCAAAATATAACATTTTATCAGGTTGATCGAGACAAGGAGGTAACATGGACAATACAATAAAATAAATAATGGTTTCTCTCAGACGGATAAGACACAAGACAACTGAATCGATGCAACAATATAAAATATAAAACCCCATAATTCAAAGTGAACATATAGGTACAACAGAAAAAAAGAAGGTAATAGTAATACAAATGCCATAATTCTAATAAAGGTTAAACGATTAAGAAATAAAAAAGACCAACGTAAAAATAAATATTGCTCTTGAAGCAAGTTAAATTAATAAAGGAAGATCAAATCTTTTAAGACCTATACAATAAATAAAACAATATAAAGGTAGATAAATAATAAAGACTAAAATAACAACAAAGGTCACCTATCATGCTAATTTTAGTCAATAGCATAGGTCTCAGATATATACAAAAATATAAAAAAACATGTCTATGAAGTGTTTTGGTCAAAAAACCAAACGGATCACCCATTCCAGCCATGCCTCATATCCCTCCATTTCACTTCCTGTTACAGAAGTACTGATTCTGGGTATAAACGGGTATCTCTTGTGAATGAGACTCTGTGTCTCAATGAAATGTTCACCTGTATAAATAAAGGCTACAAATTAAGCTTTTTTTTTAATCTGAAAAAATTAAAAAGAGGAGGGGGCGGAGTTTATGCCGGCTCATGTGGGACCTAGCAGATACTGTCTAAAATGCTGCGGTGATGAAAAGCAAGGATTATTAGATCAAGGATTATTTCTGAAACAGTATGGAGCTCAAAGGCTTTCTCTTTGGCCGGTAACAGTTGGAGTACAATACGTACAAATATATTATTACGTATCCCTGTTTTTTTCTTCATATTTTCTTTGTAAAAGTTTCTCTTTAATATTATATGTTTTGGCTTTTCCTTTGAACCAAATCATCAAGACAAAGTCCTTTCATTTGCAATAATACTGCAACATCTTGGTTTGTCCTAAAATGTCAAAACGTTATAGTATTTCATTCATTGTTTACATTGTAGAATTGTCATTTTGCCGTAACATTTTGATTAAGAAATGTTTTAGAGTTAAAGGTTGGGTAAGTTTGAGAAACCGGCTCGATATACGCTTTTTGTTATATTCCATGGAATGCTCTTAACATCCCGATAGCAATGAATATCTGAAGTGCTTTGACAAAAAATCCATTACAAAATATAATCTGTGGAAGCTGTGGCGCTGTAAAAAGCATGACCAATCATCTGAGCCGGCCCGGCTAAAGTAACTGGATGGCCTACCTGCCTGTCAGCCTTCCATCGGGGCACACATTTATCTTGTGCCCTCATTGGTCATGTGCGCGTTCGTGTGTGTTGGGGCAGGGACTCTGTAAGGAAGTGGCAGATTTTTTCCGGTTGTGTATTTTCAAATTCTAGCGCACTCGAGCTGGTTTCTCCAAAATCACCTACTCCACCTTTAAGTATGTTGTAACGATGTCTTTGCAAGCGTTGTGTAAAATGTATTAAACATAAAGAAATGTGTAAGCACTGCCTGTGGTCAAACAAGATACATTTATACAATAATTGGGATATCATTTGGGGTTTAAACTGTTACAGTCATTCGGCATAATTGAGACTTAACTGTCAACAAAGGATTTCGAACAGACGCAGTCATTTCCACTTTAAGATATTCTAAGAAATAATATTTGAAAACATTAAAAAAAATGTGAATGTGAATGCCATCTCTGCGAGTTATGTGACCTCGCCCTAATTTATGCAAACACTTTAAGACCTAATATAAATAAAAGGGTCGTATTAGAAAACAATTCACTCACAGATTCATAATCATGAAGGTTGAATCTAACTATATGGATAATAATATGTATTGCATCCATGGGTAGAAACATGTTTTTTTCTGCTGTAAAGTTGGGCATTTTAACATGGGGGTCTTTGGAAATTGCTCCTTTCTGCAGCCAGTCCCTGCACAGCACGATTTTAAAAGCAATGTATTTCTACTGGTAATGTGTTTCGTGCCTTTTTCTCCGGTCGGGTCGAGGAAGACCGGAAGCTACTCAATATCAAGCCACAATTATTGCTTTTATTTTAAATCGTATAATTTCTGACTTTTGTTGCCGTCTGTGAGGAAAATAAATGGGGCTCAGAGCCTCAGGATACTGAAATCTGTATTTTTAAATATTTTTTTCCTTCTAATTTGTTATTCTTTTCAAAATAACACTGTTATTTACTCACCAATAATACACAATTAGCCTTGCTTTTATTTATTGGTTTAATTCCATAATCTCAGGCTTTTTGGTGTCCGTCAGGAACTGAATTTCAAAATAAAAATAACCGGAAACAGACGTAGGCCTATAAAGGACATTTCGAGCATCATTGCGATTGTCAACATTTCTGAGTTTAGGATGGCCGAAGACACTACACTACCCATAATCCCCAGCTATCGTTTAGGACAGGGGTGGGGAACCTTTTTCCTCTCAAGGGCCATTTCAATGTTTTCAACATCCTCCGAGGGCCGTACACATTATTGACCTCTGCTTAAAAATACTCAAATCACAGCCCATTCATTTGGCCTGTCTTTCATGCTGTGCAAAGAAAAAGCAACCTCTTAATCCAGATATCTTGCCATGACTCATGTATGCATACACGTGCACGCATACACGTGCACGGTTGTGGCATTACCACCAAAACAGAAAGATATGGACACAAGATATGTGCAAATGTGTTTAGCTTCCTATCCATGTGAACATGATTTAAGTGGGGGGGAGCTAACCTCCTCTAGGGGGGTCCCATGCTCGCCCGGGAAGATTTCTTTTTTAAATATTGAAGTTAAAATACATTCAAACTATTCTGCCAAAATTATCGCACAATAATTGGGATATCATTTGGGGTGTAAACTGTTAGTCATTCTGCATAATTCAGACTTAAACTGTCAACAGTTTTCATTTAATATAACTTCCAGGAGCTTTCCAATTATAAAGACGCAGACACACGTGAGAGAAAATGACTCGGGTAAAACAATGAATTAGAACAGACGCAGTCATTTCTATATTTTAATGAAAATAAACTGGACATGAATTGAACATTGGCAGTTTAAACAGCATATGGTCTTCATCTTTTACAACATGTTACAATACATATTTCCATCCACTAATCTCCTCCAGCTCTGTGTTGTCATGTTGTGTAACTGACTACACTATAAAACAGCCTGGGACAATGTGGGGCCGCTACTAGACACAGCAAACATGAACTACTCTCGTCTAATCTTGTTTTGAATGATTTCACAACACAAGACATCAACAGCTAAACCCAAAACAGCATAAATAATATTCCCTTTTATTGTCCATACAAAAAAATACAGTTTAAAAATGTAAATAACAACAACGGAAATGGAAGACAAACACTTGGTTAATATTTCTCTTTTACAAACTTACAGTGCTCAAAGAAGAAAGCAATGACTTGATAAAAACACATGTGACATTTAAATAAAGAGCTTGAATTATTGATGTGGCACATTACAGGTAAACACACAGAGGAGGAGGAGGAGGAGGAGGGTCAGCTGACAGTATAAAAGCTGCATAGAATTATAATGACACATCTCTAATGTAGAGAAGACGACTTTAGGAGAATGTGTGCCGTTTCCTCTCTCAAGCAGAGTCTTATATTTATCCTTTATAGTGCTTCTTTTAAAGTATTTCGTATTGCATCAAATGTATTCAAAGGAAGCTCAGTGCTTATTGCCAAAATGTACTTTTCCTTTCAAAGAACAACAGTTTAATATGTGACTCTGCTCTTAGTGCAGATCGTAAAGCACAAGTTCTTCTTCACTTTGTAGGTAGGCAAAACGGCAATATGTCTTACCTTTGTCGTTGTCTGATCAAAAGTTGTCTTCAATGGCATTAAAACGATAGAAACGCTGCTGAAGGTGAATCCATAGGTTAATCCAATGTGTCTGTGTCACTTTGAAATGATTTCTGATAATCCATCAGCAATAAACCTACTTTTAAGTTTTCAGATTTCAGAGCGTGAGACAGGTTTCGATTTGGGCCAACTGCGTGCGCATAGCCCCCACTTCACAATGGTAACGTTTGTGTGTATGTGGAAATTCCCCTTCGATTCTATTGGCTCTAACGGTTAACAAGAGATGTCAATCATCAAAATCGACTAATGGGTTCCAGAGAAACGCCCATTTCCACCCAAATGACCCCAGAGGTGGAGTTTATTTTGCTAAACCTCTCTAAAAAGGTCAAATATCACTTGTTTTGCATCAATCTTGATACAGGGTACTTATATGTTGTACTTTGGATTCCTAAAACTTTTAGTCTATCCCATCATTTAAAGGTGGTTTTCACTATAAGTACACAATTATATTTGGAGGGACACTATAATTTACAGTTTTTGACGATGTTCAATCGGAATTTTCTTTAAAATACAAAACATCTATAATGATTCTGATTCCTCTACATCCAACTCACAGGTTTGTCATGACTTTGAGAAAAAAGATGATTAATTTTCCCCTTTTAGAAGTGTAGTTATGGTCATTTGTTCTGGAAATGTCATTTTCGAGCCTGAGACCTGAACAACAGGGATGGGGTTTAACAGGTTAGAGAAACACACACACGAGAGAAAAAACACGAGTGGAAAAACCTTGATGTGAAACCTCAAGAAGAATAATCATATTTTTAATGAAATGAATTAGTGTTTAAAATATGATTCTTCATCTGGAGGATTACAGTAAGAGCAATAAATTAACTTCAGTGATACGGTCAGTTTTTAATATACAATATCATACTTTACACATTTATTGTAGAAAAATATTATTATTACCCATGTACGTATAAGTCCTAAAATAAAGAGTCAAAAAGTGCAAAAACAACAGAAGCTATAGAGTGTCGTCTCTCCTCCAATATTTATAATTGTTTGAGAAGAAAATATACACTTTGTTTTGGATCTTATTTATCTAATATGGAGAAAATACACACACACCTTGTTAGAGGTCTTGTTAGGTTAAATATGTGTCCCTTTATGATACAGTACAAAATAATGAATAATGTTTGAGTGAAAAGTAATTTTACTTTATTTTTAAGGTATTTTACTTTTTGGTTGGTGTTGCTTCACAGTGCAGACAGTCCACAGTGAGTTCATAGAGTAGTCCCTCTCTGTCCTCCTGAAGAAGCTGTGTTTGCCCTTCAGTGTTAATCAGTGAATTAAGGCTAATATTAGAATAGTTGTCGATTATTGTTCCATCAATCAACAAGTCGTCAAGAAGCTTATGTTGCCAAAATAGCAGCCTGAATGTCAACCTAACCATCGTGCCTCTGCTGCTGCGTGACATCAACCGAGATGTTTTCAAGAAAATAGATAACAAATGGATCAATAATAATATTTCCACCTCTTTAGCTCTGCATCTGAAGAAGCCTTTAGAACAGGCTTGCAATGCAGACAAAGGGACACAGTGTTTATGCGATCTCAAAGTAGCAAACAAGAACAGATTATCTTTTTTTCAGGGTGCCACAGTAACGTCAAACAACACAGGAAGCTATCGCTGCAGCAGAGACAGAGACAGCAGTGATTCATCTGGAAACTTCTCCTCATCATCGTCACAGCTTTTTTTAAAGTGTGCACTGCCTCTCTGCAGCCACTATAGAGAGCAGCTGTCTCCCTTTAGCTCTCAGAACAAGAGAGGAGGAGGACGACAACATTAGATATGTTCTTCAGTTAGTCAACATACTGAAGACAAACCAGCAGTCACGATCAGACAGACAGGTGCCCTGAGGCAAGGCACTTCTCAATGTGTGTTAAAGTAAAGCGGGCCCATGTGAATCTTCCCTTTCATAGAATACAGTATGATGAGGGCTCAGCAACATATCAAAAATATACTCATATATATGAGAATACGAAATATCGTCTGTTCCTGATTTTAAAGGCTGAATTACAGTAAAGCGATGTATTTTTCTGAAGTTATTAGACTGTTCTAGTGACTGATGATTATTTATCAAAATGTTCCTTATGTATATATACATGGATATCGATGTGTTTGATCAGGATTAACGTGACTTGATTACTGACTTGATTTTCTCCACAGTATGATCTGGGCAGTGAATAAGGGACTGAGTCATGTTGATACATCAGGATCATGTTCAGGGAGAGTATGTAAGATCAGGAGTGCTGACGCCATGTCATTAATAACAATCCAAACAACATCCTTCTCCAGCGAGAAGCCGAGAAATGAAAGGAAGGATTGGAAACAGCTGTCACCTCAGAGCTGCAACCTTTCTCCTTATGGCCTGAATGTATCGCCTTTAACGGCCCGTCCACACTCCAGCTTCGCCAGCTTCAAAAACGGTTTCCAACGCGTCTGCCCATTCACTTTGAACGGGGTGACGTCACTTTTCGCCGAACTGCATTGTGGGAAGCAGAGCGGAGCTTTCCTGGCGTTTCAGGCTGCAAAAGTTGAGCAATGTTCAACTTTTGAAGCTTCTGAAGCTTTCGGTGGAAGCGTCAGCCAATCAAATCATATGCCAGTACAAGCTCTAGCCAATCAAACCACTGCTTGTGTGTCAGGGGTGGGAGATTCATGTGATTGGTTGTTGGTCGAGCTTCAGACACGCCCGGCTCCAAGCTTTTTTTGAAGCTGTAGTGTGGACGGGCCGTTACTGAATTTACAGCTTAAAAAAAATACGAGGATGTTGGCAATATCTTAGATACAGTTGCTGAATTAACTCAGCAGTAGATATACATGTTTTTAATGCAGTTCAATGATTGTCGAATGCTTAGAAATGTGTGTAAAGTGACTTTCCGCACATTTCATCGGTGCAACTTCTTCATTATCACAGTCTCACTGACTTTGGGCCACAGGGCTTCAGAGGAAGTCAAATCCAAACTTCACACATCTAAAGCAAGGAGGTCAAACATTTGTTGAAAATGTAATGCAATGTTGAAAATGTTCTTACATCTTCTAGTAAGAATTAGTCTTTCCCCACTGATTTGAAAAACCTGAACTTAACCTTTACGTATCATTTGTTGGGGCCAACAGCTGCTCACATCCTCAACGGCAGAGATTTAACAAAACACAGCTTTGTAAACACTCTACAACAACTCCAATTTAACTGAAATGATCAAATTCTGTCGTACAAGTTTGAACCAGCAACCTTTCAGAGAGCGTATCCTGCAAAGTCTCCATTACTAACATCTCTGAAGAGCAGGAAAACCTTAGGCAAAATAAAATAAAAACCATAATGTCCTGAAAGTGAGCCATGATTTTATGATGTATGTGACCTTCAGTGCTCGTCTTCTTAACCATGGAGCACAGTGTGTCGTCTTTTAAGGACGAGAGAAGGCGGTGTTAGTCTCTGTGTTACCGTGCTGTCGCTCTCCCATCACAGTGTCGATGAGCTTTGGTGTCTGCAATGTGAGCAGGGAGAGGGCGGGGGAGGGGGGGGGACCCAGGTGCCTTAGTGCCTCTGAGCCAGGCATGGTGACGCCCGTCCATCACGGTCAGTGTGTCTCTGCTACGCCTGCTTCACCATCTTCCTGAAATGAGGCATGACTTTGCTCTCAGGGAGGTACAGCGCCATCTCCAGGGCGACCAGGATGGTGAACTCAAAGGTTATGAGCTCCCTCCTGCTGATCCTGAAACGCTCCTCCAGCTTCTGCACACATAGAGACAGAGACACACATTTATATATTTGTTGATACAGTAGGTACAGTGTAACTCGATATAAAATACATGATGTAAAAATGGCAGCAGTTAGCAGATACAGTATGCTGATAAGTAAGAAAGATAGAAACCTAACGAGTAACACTACAAAAGTACAGATATACAATACATAGTTAACACAACATGACATAATGGCTCTTTCAGTGTGACTTTGGCTTCGGTTTTATTCGGCTTCAAACTGATGAATGTTGTGCCTTTGATAATTAGTGAAGTGATGCTTCGGTGCTGCAACATTTCATAAAACAGAAGTGTAGTGCCATGTGTTCAGTTTTCTGATCGTAGCATCATTTCTACATTTGACTGTGAAATCCAACCGTTTATTTTAAGGTCTGTTAAAATTAAAATGCACTGGTACCGCCTACGGGTTGTGGCTGTGTAGCTCTTTTGAGTGTGTTCCTAAAAAGTAGCACAAAACTGTTTAAGCTTTTATACAATTCAAACTGCAGTAAGTGGTATTATATATACAGTACTATACCACATTTGGATTTGGCGCTGCACAGTAGCTAAACATTTAAACGCCGTGCTGTAATTACACAGTAAATACAATTGAGTAAAGAGAGGTAGATAAATGGTAAATTGCACGACTAATAGAAATAAAAAGAGAGAAATATATAGAAAAATGATCTGCTTATGCGTGTGTGAAGTGAGTCAATAGGTAGGAAGGACAGCAGCTGTCAGGAAGTTGTCTGTTCAGGTGAATCAGCGTCACCAACACCTGAGCAGGAGCAACATGAGCTGACAGAGCGCTAACTCCCATGATGTGTGTGTGTGTGTGTGTGTGTGTGTGTGTGTGTGTGTGTGTGTGGGTGTGTGACTCACATCGATGAGGTGTTTGACCTCCTGTTTCTTGAGGTCACTGCTGATCTTGGCAGCCAGTAGGAGGCAGGCCGCTGACACCAACTTCCTGTGAAACAACAACCGCGATCGGACACATGAGTTTGACCCTTTCCGGATCTCACATCAAAACAAAGTTGAATCATTTTGGCAGGAAACAAGTATAACACATTACAACATGCAGTTCTTGCGTTATGTGAGGATCAGATGTTGAGGCACCTGTTCTGTTTATTGAGGCGACCCTGCAGCACCAACTTCTCAAAGTAGACGAAGGACATGGCGATGGTGACGGGCTGCAGGCCGCAGTCCTCCCCCACCACCCTCATCTCTCTCTTCAGACTGAGACACGAACAGTCACAAAGTTACATTTTTGTATAATACAATTCTGTACAGGGATTCTAGCAAAGCGCAGGCGGCCTTACAATGCGTACGACAATACGTTTAATGTATTCTATTGTTATTTCTAAAACTTTTATAGTTCTTTAAAAAGTATAAAGTCGGTTCATTTGAAATGCTTTACCTGCGTATCTTGCTGAGGGTGAGTTTAATGTGAGGATACTTCTCCTTAAACGTCTCGTTCATGTCTTTCTTCAGATCAGACGGCTTGACGTACTCTATTACCGTCGTCTGGGGGGTAAAAGATGACACACACACACACACATTGAAACACACACACACACATTGAAACACACACACACACACACATTGAAACACACACACACACACACACACATTGAAAGACACACACATTGAAAGACACACACATTGAAAGACACACACACACACCAAGATCAATGGCAGCCTACCTCAGCCACAATCTTCAGTGATGATGGATGTAACAGTTACGATATAGCGTGTGTGTGCCTGTTTGTGTGTGTGTGTGATTCCATGGTTTATAATTCATCTGGAGGGATAAAACTAAGCTCCTGCCTATAGTATAATCACGCTGATGTATAAAGCTGTGTGTGTGCATGCGAGTGTAAGTGTGTGTCTTTTCTCAGCTGGATTATTCTGTCCTCTGAGGTCTATAATCCTCCTCCTCTCCTCTCTCTCTCTCTCCTTCACGTTCTCACTTTGCTCATTGAACACTGGAATGACGGTGTAATTTAGCTCTGAATCTACATTGTCATTATTGGACACAGATATACAATTACGTTGAAACTTATAAAATATATGTTTTCTTAATGTCTTCTTACCATGTAGGAGGCGAAGATCAGCACCCGCTTGTGCTTCCCACACGGCCACTGGGGGTTACTGAGGAGGTCGGGGTCGTAGTCTGTTACATCTTCCAGACCTGACACACACACACACACACACACACACACACACACACACACACACACACACACACACACACACACACACACACACACACACACACACACACACACACACACACACACACACACACACACACACACACACACACACACACACACACACACACACACACACACACACACACACACACACACACACACACACACACACACACACACACACACACACACACACACTATTCAGATGTAATCCTGAAACACACTCACAGCTGGTGTTGTGTTAATGAACGGTTCTGCATTCTGAGAGGTAATGAGACTAATAGAGGGCTGTGTTACTGCGTGCGTGTGTGTGTGTATTTATAGATAGCACACACATGAGACACAGCATGTACGTTACACACGTGTTTAAAATATAAAGAAGCTCTTCCAGCACAGCTGTAAATACTCCTTCTTCTCTCTCTGGTCTCATCGCTTCAACCTGTGTGTGTTTTCTCTTCTCTCTGCAGTAACAAACACGCCCTTCTGCCTCTAATTCAATAAGATGCACAATATAGATATTATGCCAGAAAAATGTTGAACATCGCCAAAATGATATTACTTGCAATATATTAATACAGACACTCAGTGTGCTCAGTTCTGGCTTCCTCCTGCATGAACAACTGCACTTTGAATTAAAAACAAAGGAGGATTGCAGAACAAAAAAGGCATGGGAAATACATAATAATTTTGTTCTTATACTCTCTTAAAACAAAACCAAAAAAAACAATATATTGTGCAGTCCTAGCATCAATGTTCTCTTACTAAGTCTAAATGCAGGGACTCTATCCACGCCTTGATTTGACTTAAAGAGTTGAAATAAATCCAATGCTAGGGAAACAATGTGTGTGTGTGTGCGTGTGTGCGTGTGTGTGTGCACGCGTGTGTGTGTGTGTTACCTAAGTCCAGTCCCACGGTGCTGTTCAGCCGGCTGGGGGGGGCGCTCCTGCCCGGCATGCTGTGTGTGCTCCTGGAGACAGGGATCTGCAGCGTCAGGTCGCAGGCCGACGCCGGCTTCTGCCTCACCAGGGCGTTGGTGGGGTACAGGAATTGCGCGTAGGACACCGACTGAGAAAGATGGAAAATAGAATAATTAACTACATCTTAAAGGTCACCTGTTATGCAAAATACACTTTTTCATGTCTTCTATACATAAACACGTATCCCCTCAGTGGAAAGAGATTCTGAAAGTTTCAGGAACAAAGACCCCCTCTCTCTTTGTCCTGATCCATTTTATGAGTCTGAAAATGAGCTGATCAGATTTTGGCCACTTTATGATGTCATAACGATTTTTTGGCTTGTGTAACCATAACGGCCCGTCACACAGTGGCATGCGTTGAAAGCTTCACCATTCACTTGAATGGGGTGACGTCACTTTTCGCCGAACTGCATTGTGGGAAGCGAGGCGGAGCTTTGCTGGCGTGGCTCGCTGCAAAAGTTGAGAAATGTTCAACTTTTGAAGCTTCTGAAGCGTCAGCCAATCAAATCCCGTTTATGCAAATCTGCCAGTACAAGCGCTAGCCAATCAAACCGCGTGTATGCTGGGAGAAACACCGCAGGTCATTTCCTCATATTCCAAAAAATGGAGGAGAAATGAATCGTAGCGGTAGGGAATCACCCGGTCTTGTACGATCAGTCCCTCTTCACCTACCGGGATACAAACCGGAGGAGCCAGGCATGGAGGTAGGTGGCAGAGACAGTGGGTGAAACTAGTAGGTTTTCGCCTGTTTGGGGATTTTATATCCAGTTTACTTCATAACCTGTATGTCGGGGGCGGGAGATTCATGTGATTGGTTGTTGGTCGCGAGAACTCCCCAAGCTTCAGACACGCCCACCGCCAAGCTTAAACGCACGCCGCTGTGTGGACGGGCCGTTAGCCAACAACAACATGGCCGTGGGGAGGGGCTCCTTATTTTCATCTAAAGTAACAGACAGAGAATCAGCACTTTTGAAACAGGGCTGAAACAGAGGGGATTATGGGTAATGCTGCAATGATCCGTTTGGTGTTTGGAGCCAAACACTTCGGAGACATGTTTTGTATATATCTATATACACATCAGTATAATATATTAATGAAAAACAGTATAACAGGTGAAACTCTCTTTGATGATAAAAACATCGACGTGTGTGTTGACCCACCCTGCCGTAGGGGTCCAGCTGGAAGCCCTCCAGCCCCGGCAGCATCTCCAGAGTGGTGGAGATGTTCCCCGACGAGTGTCTCCTCCTGGTGTGGTTTAATGTCGGGTCACTGCAGGGAGAAAGATGGACGATACGATACATAATACTTTAATGGTCAGATCAAGTCTGAAATGTGACTTGCATCACAGCAGCTCCATGTGTAACATCAACATAGACACATATCAAGACAAAATACATCAAAAACTAACATTTTGTATATTTGACGTGAATCTTTTCCCTGCTTTAACACATCCACACAGATCTTATGCTAGTCTGCTTTTACCTGTCGTTCCTCTATGATGTCACTGTACCACGCCCATAGTGCTTTGATACTATTGGTTATCTGACAGTACAATAACACAGTAACACAATAACAGCGACTGTAGTCGTTCCCGGCAGAAATGTATCCATTTCGAGTCTGTTTTGAAGGCGAATCCGTTCATTTTCAATATAGTTTATAATATTTTGCGATTGATAAACAACAGGCTATAAAGACTAGCAGCACCCAGACAGACAGAATGATGCAGATATACATGTTTTCATAACGTTTTGCCTTCCGCCCGTGACAGAGTTGGACATGTGGTGACCTGAGAGGGAAAGGTCAAAGGTCACTTCCCACCACAACCACATTTACAGCCAATCCCCCACAGTCTCAAACCACAGCATCAGACACAAGATAACACTGGAAATGAGATGCCTGAGCGCACTTCCTCTTCCTAAAAGACCAGTGTTTCCCACGCTGCCTGAGGAACTGAATGTGTGTGTGCGTGGAAAAGAGATAAAGGAGGAAGTGTACGTGTGTTCATACTTATCTGTGTGATAATCTTTTTTCCTGTGTATCAATACTTACTACGATGTGCATGTGTGGCGTGAATGCGACGTGTTACTAAGCATGCATAAGGGCTCTGGTATAAAAACGTCTGAAATGGTGTGTGTGTGAGTGAGTGTGTGTGTATACATGATAGAGAGAAAGGGATAAGCAGAAGTTTACATAGCTGTAGTAACATCTGTATTTTCAGCTGTGTGTTAATACAGTATCTGAGTACGTGTGTGTGTGTGTGTGTGTGTGTGTGTGTGTGTGTGTGTGTGTGTGTGTGTGTGTGTGTCAGAGTCAGAGAGAATAGGAAAACATGATTAGTGAGTCTACGGAGACTTGAGCGCTTATCGATGGGGAAGTTTATGTCGGATTATATCAGTGTGTGTGTGTGTGTGTGTCTGTTTGTGTCTGTTTGTGTCTGTTTGTGTCAGCAGCTTGAAAGCCCTCAGGACAACTGAGGAGGCTCTAATGCACATGGGGAAATCTTGTTGCCCGCTCAAAAAGCAACTATCTTCTCTCCCTTTTTTTAGTCCGGCTGTGAGGAAATCACATCTTTCCCTCCCCTGTCAACGATCTAAAAGTGTGTGTGTGTGTGTGTGTGTGTGTGTGTGTGTGTGTGTGTGCGTGTGTGTGAGTATATAGGTATTACCTGAGGTAGAAGCTCTCTCCGTAGGGCAGAACAGAGAAGGCAGCACACAGAGATCTCTTCGCACAGATAAGCACGATCCTGGAAGACGAACAAACATTAGTGGTAACGTTATTATAACATCTGTTCGGTTGACTGCTCAGGGGAAAAAAGGAACACTCGGCACATTGCCAAGCTGAACTTTTTTTTTATCACACTTTTATAGCCAATTAAACTCACAGAAACCAACCAAAGTAGGGCTGTGCTATTAATTAAAGCAACATTACGACTCTCCAACATAAATGTCTTCATTCATCCCATTGATGGAATAGTTACATAACAGGATAAACACATTTATTTATAATATCAAATATTTAGAAAAAATTGCAATACGTGGAATGGAGCACATTTAATTTGACTATTTGAATAAAACATTATGAATAATTATCTTACAACAATATAATTATGTTGAATGATTACTCGTTTATTTGTGTTGTTTACATTTGAATGGCAATACAAATGTATACACTTAATTAAGGTTATGTATTCAAATCATTATATTGTTTTGATCAAAATGTATTCGATTTAGTTTCAGTTTTGTAATTTTTTAAATTTGAATCTCAATCTCTGCTGTTATTTTTAATCCACTGACCCGATGTTTGTTTGAGGTCGTTTAATAGTGAAATTATTTGTTTTTTTTCTCAGGTTCACACTCAACATGTGGCGGTACCTCACAGGGTAATTACGTGAGCATTTATTCACAAGGTGGAAAACATTGAGGAACGGAGCTCTGACATGAAGTAACAATGTCAAAACACACACTCGACACATTCCTAATTAACCTAAGTGTTCCACCTGCACCTTTATCCAGACACTGCATAATAACAACATGGTTTAATGGGGTTTCGATGGGATAGTGTGTGTGTGCGTGTGTTTTAAAAATTGTGCATCCTCTGGAGTATAAACCCCTGTGAAGCAGAGACTGCGCGTTGCTTGCCTGCTTTGTGTCTCAGAGGAACATGTTCAGTCATTATCTTTGGCTCAGGCACCACAGAGACTGGGAGGTGATTCGCAGTGTGTGAAAACATAAACACACTTACCCTTGAGTGTATCATGTTTGTGACAATGAATCATTTATACACACTCCATCATATATATATATATTTATTACATGGCTTAGTTGAATACTCGATTCTGATTGGTCAATTCAGAACACGTGACACGTTGTTAATACCGAACAGACAGACCGCTGTCAAGGACTTATTGACCGTTGTTAAGGACGCTCACATCTTCAGAGAGAAGTCCGGTCGATTTAACTGTAGGCCTATACAGTTGGGCCGAAAAGCAAGCTGCATGCAGTTTGCTTTTCGAACTGGGACAAGAAAACAGCGGAGAAGTAACGGGCAGAAACCCTCCTTTTTACGCAGAGGTCCAGACATAGACATCAAACGGCGACACATATTCAGTGTGCAGTTACTTTGGCATTAGGGCAGGGATATCTAGATCCTTTCCAAGGTTTGACATAATGAATTGTGCTACTTTTAAAGCAAGCAGCGATGTTTTCAAATCTGTAATGAGAAAGCTCCTCAAAAACGCTATCGAAGCAGTTCCTGCCGTTGCTACGTTAGTTCAAACGGTAACAACGGACTATTTTTCTTAGCGGATGCATGTCAATTTAAATCAATACAACTATTTTTTTAAATCAATAAAATAATTTTCTAAATCCATAAAAGCATTTTAATTAATATTGGGAGTCATGTTTGAGAATGTGGCCATGTGTAATAAGCGGGATAATGTGCAGCGACTTGGTCATTATGGGGAAAAGAACACCGACAGGCTGATCAGGAGCCCGACGCGAAGCGGAGGGATCTAGATCGGCATGAAGGTGTTCATAATGACCGCGTCGCAGCACATTATTCCTTACATATGTATATATATATATATATATATATACGGTATATGGAACTACTATCAGACCTCGTCATTGACCTTGGGTTACCCTGCCGGCACTGAACAATAAAAACACACACACACACACACACACACACACACACACACACACACACACACACACACACACACACACACACACACACACACACACACACACACACACACACACACACACACACACACACACACACACACACACACACACACACACACACACACACACCACACACACACACACACACACACACACACACACACACACACACACACACACACACACACACACACACACACACACACACACACACACACACACACACACACACACACACACACACACACACACACACACACACACACACACACACACACACACACACACACACACACACACACACACACACACGATGCATGGGAAAGTGAAGGGCAGGAAGTCGCCAGGGAGGTCATTGGACATCATCACAACAGGCCTGCTGGGGATTCAGTCCGCAGCCATTTATCACCACACATTTCATAACAGTGGGGGCACTGGGAACATGGCCCAAGGGTTGCAACTACTGAGCTAACTGCACACAAATACCACGAAAATAGGGTCAAACATCCTGAGACTTTAAGGGAAAATTCGGAATTATTTTCTAATTCAGCTCAACATCCATAGATTCAGCATTAACCAACAGGAAACGCTCAGTGCACAGGATGTATGCTAGAGCAGTGTTATGTTGAACCGTAGGCTGTCTTTGTTCAGTTCTTTAACAGATTAGGCTTTTTGCATCCCAGTCACAACATGTCTAAGTTTTAGTTAGCGTTTTTGTCTGGTCAACGTGACCGGTAAGATTTCAGTTCCCAGATAAATGGGAACATTGTTATCAGTATCTGTGTTTATTATTTAGCTTGAAAACAATTGATCAAGAAGGCTTTATAAAGAATGACATCAAGGCATGTAGATTTATATTTTATAGACAACACACAATTAGAGCTTCAGTTCTCTTTTACTTACTTTTATTTAAATTGTCCAAAAATAACTTAGATTTTTTTAATTTAGGTGCAGTATTAAAAGTGTTTCCATGTTAGCTAAATGTATTGATTTACAGACAATATTCAACGTACTGTACATTCAATTCTACACATTTTCCTCAGTGCTACGTTGAAGCTGAAAACGGCAACAGTCACACTTGATGATCCTTTAAATATCCCCAACAACCCAACATAGCATTCAGACCAGTTTGTGAGGCAGCAGAGCTCTAACATTACATGTTCTCTGAACGCTGCCCTCTCTTCTGCGTGATGACATGGTGACAAACACCAGCTCTGCCGCTTTCAGCTGCATCTATTCTAAAACAATCTGGACTCCGTCTATAATTATCTGATGAGAATGCCTGCGTTCCTTTGAGCCAGAGGTCGGATTTATACACCCTTCAAGGAAGGACGGAAATAGAGAACAATTGAGGAACGATTAGACATCAACACTGTCCAAAAGAGACACCAACAGCCTTCCTCTCCACCTGTGGAGTACAGCTGCACACTTCTGCATGTCAGCAGAGTTAGTGAAGGTTCATGGTTGAAGACACCGAGGCACAGTGGAAAACTGGAAGTATGAACATTATAACCTTGACATAAATCTTACAAACAATTACCTCAAATAGAAATTGTGATATTTTAGGTAAGTGAATATGTTTGTGGTTTAATTTCATATTTGGGTCATTTTTTTTATTTGACATGTTCAGGCACACGAGGGAACATAGGAGAATGTAGCTATACATTCAGTGTTTTAAAAGGATCAGAAATGATAGCAGTAACGGCCAGTCCACACAGCGGCGTGCGTTGACGCTTCACCATACACTTTGAATGGGGTGACGTCACTTTTAGCCGAAATGCATCGTGGGAAGCGACGCGGAGTGTAGCTGGCGTGGCTCGCTGCAAAAGTTGAGCAATGTTCAACTTTTGACGCCTCGGCAGAAGCATCAGCCAATTGAATCATATGCCAGTACAAGCTCTAGCCAATCAAACCGCTGCTTGTGTGTCAGGGGCGGGAGATTCATGTGATTGGTTGTTGGTCAAGTTTCAGACACGCCCGCCGGCAAGCGTCAGCGCACGCCGCTGTGTGGACGGGCCGTAACCCTTATCCTGCACTTGTGCAATTTTTCAAGGAGGAAACAGTGCAGGAGATATTGCAAACTGACAATTCAGGGTCAAAGTCAGAACATATTTAAAAAAACTGCAAAATGTAAATATTTAACCAGGTAAATTGCATTAAGAATGTATTCAATGTTTTTGTTTGTTTGTTTCATGTTCTATTTTTCCCTTAATAGGCAGTATTCCAAATCCTAAGCCCACTGGCCTGACCTTGCTATGGTTAGCTGTTTTTCTGTAACTCTACACGCTGCTCAAATGTGTGCTACTTTAACTTCAATTATACATACTGTACAAGATGTATAATATAAGTTATTGGACCGACCACTTAATTACCCGACTTATCAGAGGATTAGATAAAAAGACATAATGTTCAAATAACTTATTTTATCTTAAACATTAAACTGATTTTGCTTGTGTGTAAACCTGTAATGTCAGAATGATGAGTGTGTCCCACCTGCTGCCTCTCGTGTCATACTGTTTCATGTTTTTGATAAAGTGGGTCTTCTTGGTGTGCCGAGGTCTGGGAGAGCCACCAGAGAGGTTACGAGTCCTGCAGAGAGACAGACACACCAGAGATTAATGAAGTGTATCACTCTCATTTCAGTCACATTTCAGAAAGATGCTAGAGAAGGCATTTGAGTTAAGCGCACACTCTTCAATTTAAGCCTGAAATCAAATAAAACAGTGTCTAAAGCAGAAAATCAGCATACAGCGACTCCTCAATCAGAATGGGCACTTTCTCATTACAGGTGTTACCAACAATACAGGAAATGTGTGTGCGTGTCTTTGTGTGTGTGTTTCCCTGCAACTGTCTGCTGAAATCAGGTTGTGACACTCTGTCGACCTTGTGGATTAAAAACAGACCGTGACGTGAAAGTAGGCCAAGGAGCTAAACTCACTGACATCACAGCAGTTCGTTACATAACATTACGGCATCTGCACACACACACAAATGTCATGTTATGTGCACACACACACTTGAGCACACGCATACAGACTGAGACAGACACAGCATCTGCTACTGCTTTTTGTATGGCTGACCTGGTGATTCCAAACCTCATGGACTTTAAATCCACACACACTTATGTCCGTCAGTCAGTGGTTAGTAACCTTAACTCGTCCCCATTTTGCTCTGCCTTTGCTACCATGTGAAATAAAAGTTTCTCATCATTTTAACAATTTGGCAAGTCACCACTGTATTGTTTGTACTGGATCATTAGACGCTTCAGTATAAAGCTGCAAAAAGTTTTCTGTGGATGTGTACTCATTCTCATATACTGTAATTATAGACTAAATTACACTATTACTCATAATATAATACTTTTTGTCGAATGAGATTCCATAGAAAATAGACAAATTATTATACTTCAATCCATATTTGTTGGAGGAGCCTGTGACCTAAGATTTTCATTGACATAACTACACTGTAGCTAAGTACGTATGACACATAAAAGCATTGAACCCATTGACTGTATATATAAAGCTTGAACCTTGAAATGTGATATTTGTTGGCATTACACATTTAAAAGCCAACATTTTCACTGCAGTCAAAACACTGTTTTCTCTCCTACTTGCAGCACACAACACCTTCAGCGTTGGCTAGGAACAAAATAACAGCAACGACAATAACAAAATCACAGTAACAAAATTCCCTTTTTATTTATGGTTAATCAAATATGGCGAAGAGTCTAAATCTTCATTCCTACATTTTATTATAATCAAAGTTACATTCGGTAGAGCCCTTATCCAACCATGCTCTTGTTTCCGAAACACAGAGAGTAACAAGAATCCTCATTCTCCGTGGGTCCCTGTCAGCACTAAGGGAAATATGTAAGAAATAGAAGGACATTTCTTGATGGAAACTACGCACAGCGTGAAATTAAGAAATACATTCTTCAGATCTGGAAATGAACACCACAACGCGATGTCAGCAGCATGAGTCAGCTTACTCTGGATACAAATACAGATGAAAATTACCAAGACCATTACAGTCTCGACTTCCACTTATTATTAGACACTCTAGTATTATTAAAACAATGAAAGCATACACATACATCTATAGTCTTATGATTGTATCTTTTGAAGCTACTGTAGCCATGGTCACTTAATGGAATCTTCTCAGCGTTCCATTTCCACAGAAACCGTCATTCCGGAATGTCGTGGAATGTTTCTATTGTGTGGGAATGGAAAGAGCTCATTAGCCAACAATCCCCCGAGCGGATGAAGGTGATCGTGATGATGACAGTAGCTGGAGTTTCATGTAAAAACACATATGGCAGATTGAGTTGATAGAGTGGCACATTTAGGGTCACATCGGCTCTGAAGTTGGAGTGCCTTTGAGCGTAATGCTGCGGCAACCTGACCTTTTATGTGTTTTGTCTCATTCTGTGCAACCACCCTTAAGCAGGAAGTATACTGGTTGTTGTTAGGATCTTAGTTTTGTTACTGTTGGCAAAAGGATACTTTGTGCTTTGAGATATGTCAGCATATTTCTAAACCAAACATCTGTTATTGATGATACATTAAGTCAGCTTTTGCCAATGGGGAATTTTGTTTGAACACAAGCAGCCACAAAAAACCTCCCTCAAAATAAATGGCGACACATTGGAAAAATGTATTTTTTAAATCAGGACCTACCTGACCAGATTTAAGTAAACACAGACGAGACATTCAATGCCGACTCTTAGTGCTTGGACCATAGATTGTAAATACGTAGTCAACATGACGACGTCTGTTCGTGTGTGGACTACGGCTTTGAAATCTTGTCATTTTGGCCGTCACCGTTTTGAGTATTGGCCTTTGTCATCTTGATCTTTTTTTACAACCAAAAGCTTAACATTTTAAGGTAACTAAATTGTTGTGATTCAATTTTATAAAAGGGTGAACAATACATACTGTAATAAAATGTTAAGATAAAACCAAGCAGACTATCCTGTCAACACAAGGTAGCCACACCCTGAAACATACAGAGCTTTAGGGCTATTTTACACTGAATGGATCCATCCTTTACAAAACTAACAGCATGTTTAATTGACTTAAGACCATAAACGTGTTAGGAGTATGTTTGATTTGGTAATGAATTGGGTGAAAAGCCTTTACATTTTCTCATAGACTTCTAAACAATCTTCTTAATTTTGCGCCCTGGTTAGTCTCCCCCCGTTGTGAAGGCAAGTGTAAAGGCACGTCTACATTGGCTTCCCTTTTCATACCTACAGGTTGATGCCTGGCTCGTACCAAACACAGCCCCACTCACTTGGTTACAAGACTGAAGACTGAGTAGTGTCCTTCAATGCTGCACTAATCATTCAAACCGCTGCTTGTATGTCAGGGGCGGGAGATTCATATGATTGGTTGTTGGTCGAGTCACCGAATGCAAGTAGTCGCCTTTGCTTATTTTGTTATGAGATGTGAATTACTGTTCAATTTAGTTTGATGTAATAATCATTTGGTTTCTTTTACATTAAAAAAAGGTCTTATGTTTTTTTTCGGGGGGAGGCCCTTTTTCCAGTTTAGAGCAATAGCCCCTCCAAATGTCTGTGCACGTCCCTGGTGCTTATGTTGGTAAAACGTTGTAATTATAAACATCAACAAATTCTAGATAAGAGTGCCAGACTTGACGTCAGTGTTTCCCCAGTGTTCCTTGAACCTGTCCCAGTATCTGAGCTGTGGATCTCGGCCTCATTATCTGACCAGTGGCACTTTTCCATGAGAACCAGCCTGCTACATCTCTCTGGGATGTTGTGGAAAGTTTCCGTTCTGTGGGAACGGAAAAATCCAGTCTGCTCTGTCGCTCTCAAGCAGGATGATGATGATTGGTGTACGGATACCCTACTTTTAGACTTGGGAAGATATTTATATATGACATCATTCTTTAAAAAAATTGTGTACCTGTGCCATTAGACTTAAATTCAACGGGCCCAAATAAAAATAACAAAGCTTTCAACACTGCAGTCACATTAGGGCTGAGGACCCTTTCCACAAAATGACAACAAAGGACAGGAAAGGTATATACTGTTACCTTAAAAAGATCATCAATAATACTTACAGTATTTAATTGCAGTACAATTACTTTGACAGTCTAGAATCAAAATATAGTCAGAAACTATCACAATGTATTATTGAACATTAAGCTTGTCGGCACTATATATAGTAGCTACATTTAGCCTTATTGAAGGTACAATAGTCTGAAATGGACACTTTTTCTCTTTTGGTACATTGTGTTTGTACAACTTTTAATGCTACTTTGTCTTTATTAATATACCTGAATACTTCCTGCGCCACTGACTAATAGTTCTTGATTTAAATATTAAGGAACACACCACTGCTGTATGTTTCATTATGACAGTGTGATTTGAAATTCAGACGGCAATGACTTTCAAACACCAGCTCTATTTAAAAGGGGACCTATCATGCAAAATGCACTTTAATGTCTTTTCCCCGGTGTGTCAGGGAACTCACGCAGCATCAGAAAATAAAACCCTCTCTCTTTTCCTCCGTACCCAAATCTCTAAAAACGGGGCTACAACGGAGCTGATCCAGATTTGCGTCCGATATGACGTAATATCGGAAATGTGGACCCACGGCACTATCAGAAAGTTGCTATCAGAAACAATGCCCGACTGTTTTGGACGTGATATGGTCTGTGTTTACATTAGCATCGCTAACACTCAGAGCTAACCTGTACTGGAGAGCATGTCTGTGAAGAAGCAGGAAATAAAAAGGAACTCAACTTGTGGTATAACCGGCGAGAGAGAAAGCCTTTGAGCTCCAGACTGGTTCAGAGATAATCCTTGGTAATCCATGATATGGCGTTTCATCACAGCAGTATTTAGTTTAAACAGTAGCTGCCGGGTCTCGCATGAGCTCAGACCCCTCCTTTTTTTTGTTTTCAATTTTTCTTTTTTTAAAGCTTTATACCCAAAATCAGCCCTTTTGAAACAGGAAGTGAAATAGAGGGATATGAGGCATGGCTAGAAGAGGGCTATCTGTTTGGTATTTTGAGCAAAACACTTCATAGACATGTTTTTTATATATATCTATATACTGTATATATCTGAGACCTATGCTATTGCCTAAAAATAGCATGATAGGTCCACTTTAAATTGCACAGGCAATCAGGGACAGCCTGTTTTCTGGGGACTGAAGTGATGGATCTTTCTGGGACACAGAGTCATTTTATTCTGTTTGAGTCATGAACAACGACTAATAATAGCCGATGTTGTTTTATCTCAAAATAGGGCCAACATAGTCTCACAGAAAACTGTATGATTCAAATAGTTTGAGATGAAAAATATTTGCTAGATGTTTTTATTCTGTACTTTTATGGCCTGATCTCTCCTTTTCCCCTTTTCTTCTCATGCTGCATTTTCTGTCTCTGGCTATATTTTATTCTGTCACATAAATCACATCATTTCCCCCTCCCTCTTTTCTAGTCTGTCTCTGTAAATCTGTAACTCTGATAAATCTGCCAGCAACTAAAGCTCCACCAGATATAAAGCTGATCTTCGCTGCTTCCACTTGAGGTTGTTCTACTTTTTATGTGCAATGGGTATTAAACAGTTGCTACGAGAGGCATTTAAATAAAAACACAAATACTATACTCCTCAATTTGAGCTAGTCTTCTTCCTGATGCATTTCATTAGTCCTACTAACAAATCAAACCACAAATATATCGTATTTTCATCCTTATTACCTGGACAATTAAAGTGGACTCAAATGCAGAGTTACATATAAATAAATGATGTCACCTGCCTACACTTGCATTTCTCTTTCTCTCTGCTGTGAGCTTCAGATCATGTTAAACCAAAGTCTGTCGCATCACTACAAAGAAAATGTCAGATTACCCAGGAAGTCTGAAAAACTCATAATGTAATCGGTGCCAATTTCAGCTCTGAGCACTTTCTGCATCCTCATCACTCCCTTCCTTTATCGTTTCAAACACATCTCACTTTATTTTTAAATCACAAGAGTTGCGAAAGGCAGAATCCCCATTTGTATTAAGGCCTACTTAATATGTCTCCAAATCTTTAACCACTCTGACGTAATTAAACTGGAGTATTGTTGTTTTAGGAAAGTTAATTATCTTACAATAAATTACCATATATCTATCCCCCTAACGTGATCATCATAGCATTCTTTAAAACCAGATATCAATTAAGAGTGACACTATTAGTAGAGGAACAAACCCCCAAAAAAGGCTTTAGTTATCGAGATACCCCTACCCGAGGTAGAACAAAGCACAACCATGTTTTTTCATTACTTTAATATCTGTAATATATGAAACGGATTGTTGTATACAAATATTTTACTGCAAAATAAAAAAAATTGGTTGATGTATGGAACCTTCCCATAACCGAAAATAGTGAAAATGTAGGCTCCTCTGAAGGGGGCCATGTCAACCTTATCACGTGTATATCTGGAAATAACGATCAGAATGTCACCAACTTTGGTTTATATGTTCAGGGTGAGGCAAAGCATACACTAAAGCACATTTTGTACCAATACCTTAGTCCATCTTTGTAAAATATACAATCAAACACTGATACAATTTAGGCGGAAATGAAATTTGAAAGGAAAAATCCAAAAGGTATGTTTATACTTTTCTGTCATTATTAAAGTTAGGAGACCAATCCCCAAAAAACCCTATTTATATGTACCAAAGAGTGTTATCTTATGATAAAAGTTGGTTATTTGACTATTAGGGGCTGGTAACCTCTTCTGTCACCAGCCCCTAACAGGTTGCTAGTGCAGCAAGGTCTTCAAACTGACAAATAGAATGGGCCCTATACAGTAGGTGTAAATGGATGAACGAAAGGACACAGACCATAGATTAAGGCAAAAAACAAGATTTAATATAATTATTTTTATATAATATATATATAATAACAAACCCATCTTTATATGTTAATGATCTCCAAACCCAGACACAGCAGCGTGGCGTCGTACCAAATATATTATGTACTGAATAACTTTCTAACCTCTTTGTCCTTCTGTGTCCTGAATCAATGATATTTGCTCATGCACTTGCTACATGTATTGTAGAGCACACTGACAGCTGCTTCCTCCTCACATACAGCCTCCACTGATCAGAGGAAGAGTGGCTTAGCTTAGCTTAGCTTAGCTCCACACACACACACACACACACACACACACACACACACACACACACACACACACACACACCACACACACACACACACCACACACACACACACACACACACACACACACACACACACACACACACACACACACACACACACACACACCACACACACACACACACACACACACACACACACACACCAGAGGGTAAGAACAGTATGTCCTCTCCATACATGGATTTCACACACTGAGACACACACACAGTTGTATATCTTAAATCATCACCGTGGCTCCTTTGTGCAGAGAGTCTGCAGCGGTGTGTGTGTGTGCAGAGAGTCTGCAGTGGTACCACCAAACCCCGACCCGTCTTGTAACACGGAGCCCGTTTCCTACACCATCAGGGCCGGTTCTAACCAATTTGCTGCCCTAGGCGAGATTTTACCTGTATATAAAAGTATCCAAGGAATACACAATAGCAATGAATATCTTAAGTGCTTTGACAAAAAATTAGGGATGCACGATAATTATCGGCCCGATATTAGGAATTATGACGTCATCCCGATAAACCGAAAACAGTATTAATAGCCCCGATAATATACAATATATTTTTTGGGTATACTGCGGTGTGGGTGGATTGGGGTGAGGGGCGCTTGTTTTTCACTCGGCTCCTCCCGTTTTGCCAGTGCTGTGGTGTTAGTGGTTTAGGAAGAGGGGAGTTCTTCACAAATCCAGCGCTCCCTAATACTTCGAACCTGATCAGTCACCTGAAACATCGCCATCGCTACGATGGTGTGTTAAAAGCGTACTAAGACAATAATACAATACAGTGTGGGTGTGTGTCTCTGCGCGCGCGCGTTGGAGCTACGTGCAACTCAAGGCATATGCTCGAACCGGAGCTGCCTGGACGCTGCAATCATGTTGCTGAGTGTGCTGACTTCTCCTACAATGTCCCGCTGTCTGCTTCCTGCATCAAGTCAAGTGCTCGGCGCAGTTGTGTGGATAGAGCGCTCCTCTGTTTTCATTTAAACAGCTCCTTATATCCGTTAGCGCAGCTAGCTAGCACCAGATGCTAACAACAACAATGCACGTAACGTCTCTCTCTTGCTTGCTCGGACCACACGCACACACACCCTCCCGGTCCTCCAGGTGGCCAGTCGGTGCCTGCCGGTGAGCGTGGAAGTGTGGTCTGCCACAAGCGGGCAGCAGGAGCGGGGCTGTCAGCATCAGCTTGTAGACGGTATGCTCTGAAGCTATGGGGCGGCCGAGGAAAAAAAATACACATGCGTTAATCGCATTAAAATAATTAGTGGCGTAATTTTAATTTTTATTATCGGTTATCGGTATCGGTCTTGAGAAGCAGGAAGTTATCGGTATCGGTTTCAAAAAACCAATATCGTGCATCCCTACAAAAAATCCATACAAAAATATCATCTGTCGAAGCCGAGTACTGTAAAAAGCACGACCAAACATCTGAGCCGGCCCGGCTAAAGTAACTGGATGGCTTACCTGCCTGTCAGCCTCCCACCTGGGCACAAACTTATCTCGTGCCCTCATTGGTCATGTACGCGTTCGTGTGTGTTGGAGGAGGGGCTCTGTGAGGAAGTCTGAAGGAAGTGGCAGAATTTCTCCGGTTGTGTATTTTCAAATTCTAGCTCACTCAAGGTGGTTTCTCCAAAATTACCTACCCCACCTTTAAGAGACTATTCTGCTTCTTCTTAGGAAAAAAAGAAACCTCCTTCATTAGACACGAGTCATTTTCTCCGTGTTTCCTTCTTCACATTTATTTCTTAATTAAAACACAAAAAGGCACTTTTTACTGTTGATGTTATTGGTGGCTTTCACACCTACAATACTTGGTTCAGTTTAAATTAACAAGGTGCTTTGAAGGTTTGGTTTGGTTTGGGGATGTTTAAAAGATGTCAGTCGCACTGTGGTGCTTCCGTGTGTTTTTTTTGTGGTGTGAAAACAACCAGATGGTATATTGTACAGGTTATGATTTAAGCATAATTTCAAAAGCTAAAGTACTAATAAATCCATCTGCTGCCTGTGAACTGTTCAGGAATCAATGGTATAAACCATCTGTAAATATATTTAAGCAACACACAAATGTGAATCAGAAGCAGTTCAAACTTAAATGTGTTTCCAGAGAATTCCCACATTTGAGAGACTTTTTTATTGATAAATGCGTTAATTGTCACTGTCAAAATGTCTGTGATTATTTGTCTATTGATTGGCTAACATACTGCTGTATCTCTGACCTGTGTGTGACTGACAGACACCAGCTGCACCTGCAGAGTGTATCTGTGATGGATTAACATGTATAATCCAGCTCTGTTCACAAAACTATTATAATCCTAATGTGATCAACCTGAGTAAGGTGTTTATGTGACGGACCAGATTAATTCAATCTGGTCAATGGAATTATCAGTTTATCTACCATAACCATGCTGTATCAATATGAAACGAGGTTCAGATGACTTTATTAGAGCAGCAGTGTCTCTTTATCAGCCTGTTGGGGACATCAACACATCCACAGAAAAGACTGGATGTGACTGATAAGACTATACCTGAGTAGGTGTGTGTGTGTGTGTGTGTGTGTGTGTGTGTGTGTGTGTGTGTGTGTGTGTGTGTGTGTGTGTGTGTGTGTGTGTGTGTAACAGTGATGTGAGTAGAGCAGAAGTGTCCCTTTATCAGCCTGTTGGGGACACTAAAACATCCACAGAAAAGACTGGATGTGACTGTGTGTGTGTGCGTCTGAGTAGCTGTGTGTGTGTTTGTGTGTGTGTGGGTGGGGGGAAGAGTGGTGTCCCTTTATCAGCCTGTTGGGGACACTAAAACATCCACAGAAAAGACTGGATGTGACTGTGTGTGTGTGCGTCTGAGTAGCTGTGTGTGTGTTTGTGTGTGTGTGGGTGGGGGGAAGAGTGGTGTGCATCTGGCATCTAACTAGACCACACATGCACATTGCGTGTATTAACCTTCAGAGTCGAACATGGTCATGTTTTGTTGTGGAGATAATCATAAACACATTTTCCGTCTCAGCAGATTAAAACAGTTGGCCTTGGTTAGCTGGACGCATTTATGAGCCTCGAGGACATCACATGATCGTTTATGCAAATAGAGTCCGACCACAGAATCATAAAGTGATGCTAACACCTTCTTTGTGTGACTGTGTGTGAGAAACCAAGAGTAAAATAAAGAAATTAAATTAAACAGTGACATCAGTTTAAACAACGTTCCAAATACTTTCTGAATGGTCTGTTCAGTTAATAGACAGGTGAGGGGGAAATACGTCTCCTTGATTCAGCCACATTTTAAAAACATAGTGTGAAGTATAGCTGTGAGAGAAGAAAAGAAAGGATCGTGTGTGTGTTATGGGTGTGGAGGGAGTGGGGTTCAGCTCTGTTGTCATTGGAAAGAAATGCACGCACACGCACGCGCGCACACACACAAACACACACACAATGTCAGTCAGATGTATCTTCTTTGGGTTTGTGTGTGTGTGTGTGTGTGCGCGTGTGTTTTTATCCATAGGGTGTGTCTAATCTGTGTTTCATGTTGCATCTGATAAGGGTTCTGCTTCAGGCAACCAGTTCAGTGCAATGTTTCCAACTCGCATGAAGTCAGTTTTGACAACGAGTTTGAGAGAAACGGAGGATGGAGTTTGACGAGAAAGATATGAACAAAATTAAGAGGAAATGTCTCTGCTAATGCACGTGTGTTAGACTGCACAACTACACTACTATTGCTACTTTAGTAGACAAAACACTGCTTTACAAATACTGAAGCAGTTGTGTGATCACAGAACATGATGCTGGACATTTCAAGGTTGATTTAGCCTGAGCATGGTAATGAAAAACATAATCTGTAGAGTCAAATCTGTCAAAACTCTATCAAGGTAATCGTTTAATTCTGATGGTAAATACTTTAGATGTCAAATCAAATTACATTTGATTTATATAGCACATTTCTAAACGATTTTTGGTCGAGCCAAAGTGCTGCACATATAATAAAAATAGCCTACAGTAGAGACACCTTACAGCAAATACAACAGCACAGATTGTTCAGAATATCAGTATGAGAAAAACGACACCCTCTATCCTTTGACCCTCTGTCTTTAGACCCTCTGTCCTTAGACCCTCACATCGTACAAGGAAAAACTTCCAGAGAAAACCCACAGTTTAAGGGAACATGGGAGAAACCTCAGGGAGAGCAACAGAGGAGGGATCCCTCTCCCAGGACGGACAGACGTGCAATAGATGCCGTGTGTAAATCCAAGAGATAATACATTTTACAGCATATAGACCGAATGTTAGGAAATGCATGTGTCTGTAATAAGAAGACACGAGGATGTCAGCTACAATCCTGTGGAAGCCATCAGGGAAGCAGCATGACGAGACCCAAGGCAGGACCGCAGATGACCTAGATCAGGGATAGGCAAGTAAGTTTGGCCTTGGGCCAATTTTTTGCTGAGCCACAAGATGGCGGGCCAGAACATAATCAAAGCCTAATTCAAGGAATTGATTTTGGTAAGAGGGCGCAGCGCCCCTGTTCCCCGGTTCAGAAAAAACTCTGATATTGCTGATGACCCTCCCCATCAACACTCTGATGCACAGTCAGATCCGCTGATTGGTTCACTGATGATATAGGCGCCCAATCCAGAGCCTCTGGCTAGATCCGCCCAAAGGGAGGCTCGTCCTCTCTAGCCCCATTTCAGTCCCAAAGCCAGGGCTATTATCTGTATTTTAACAGACTTATCTTTTAAATTGAGGTGTATTTATTGTTCTCTTCAAAGTTTATTTTTCTCTGAAATTTTAGGGAGGATGGTCCTCCCTTTCCTCAGTGGACGAGCCTCCACTGAGTTAAGTAGAGTTATTAACTAGGTAGCAGTGTTATTTAACATACTTTTATTCTGATAAGTATTGTCAAGTTCTCTGGGTTTTTGGTATTTATTCATTTGAGAAGCTTGAGTGGCAACACATGGACAACTGGAATCCTTTTTCCTTTTCTTTATTTAAACTTTTCAAGGACACATTAGGATTCTTTCAGGTTGAAAACCTTTAAAAAATATCAATGGACAAAATAATCAATTACAGCATGTTTTGCTTTGCAATTTAATATATTATAACCTACATTAATCAGTAACCAAGTATTTTACTCAAACTCAATGTATTTAATAGTTAAATAAGTACTTTAATTGACCTGGTTCCCCACAACCACACATTTGCCATATGTGACCCGCTCTATCGAAATCAGTCGAAAGTCGCAATGGCTCATTTCAAAATAAACTTGGATTTGCGTAAAAAAAATTGTTTTTCGGGGTTTGGGTGTTTTGTTTGATTTTAAATAAACAAAGTCTTGGCTTTCAGAATATGAAACTTTTATTTCCAAAATCACACGATAAATACATGTTTGAAGCTTGTAAAGGGAAGATGACAGCTCTCCCTCGCCACTCTGCTCTTCCACAGCGCCGCTTCGCCTCCCTCCGCTGACATTATGAATGTAAGCGCATATGTCGAGACAGAATTTATTTTACCGGACAAATTTGAAACTTAACGGTCATGTTTCAATAATAATAATAATAAGCAAGGACGTGCACAGACATTTGGAGGGGCTATTGATCTAAACTGGAAAAAGGGCCTCCCCCCGAAAAAAAACATTTTTTATTTTGCGGTCCATATCTCATTAAAATATCTAATGTTAGTAACTATTAAAGACAAAATGGGGACAATTCTGTTCTAATGTAGTTTGACCATTGTAACTGCTGTGCAGTCCAGACATACTGATAAAATAGGGCCTCTAATCAGGGGTTAAATTGGGCCGGGGCTGTCCGGGGCTCAGCCCTGGCACATAGGACGATGCTCTGACGTCATCACCCTCGCTCATTTGTTTAAGCCATAATGTCAAAACATCTCTCGTTCTTAATATAGACTTTATTTAGGGTCGATATGTGTTGACTTTAAAATTTAAATTAGCAGATCTCTGACAGGGTATCGTTTTTCCGCTTAGTGAACGTGTGTCTCTGCTCCGATCAGGAGCTGCAACACCGTGGCTCCTTCGCGCAGAGAGTCTGCAGTGGTACCGCCAAAACCCCGACCCGTCTTGTAACACAGAGCCCGTTTCCTACACCATCAGGGCCGGTTCTAACCAATTTGCTGCCCTAGGCGAGATTTTAGCTGGCGCCCCTGCCAGAAAATCGTTCAGTAGAACAAATAAAAGTATCCAAGGAATACACAATAGAATATATAGAAAATAAATGAAAAATCTCTACAAAAGACCAATGCACTACAAAAACAGAAACGTATTGACATAGGTCATATACATCAAAGGCTTCAAATGTATTCAGTATTATATGAACATGTTTTAATTGGGGTGAGGACATCACATCCTCTAGGGGGGTCCGGGGGTATGCCCCCCCCCCGGGAAGAAATGTTTGAACATTTAAAGTAACATGCTTCAATCTGGTGCACTTAGCACACATTACAAGAGACCTGATCTAGGGGGTACAACTCTAACGGCCCGTCCACAGAGCGGCGTGCGTTGATGCTTGCCGGCGGGCGTGTCTGAAACTCGACCAACAACTAATCACATGAATCTCCCGCCCCTGACATACAAGCAGCGGTTTGATTGGCTAGAGCTTGTACTGGCATATGATTCGATTGGCTGACGCTTCTGCCGTGGCTTCAAAACTTGAACATTCTCAACTTTTGCACCGAGCCACGCCAGCAAAGAGACGTCACCCCATTCAAAGTGAATGGTGAAGCTTTCAACGCACGCTGCTGTGTGGACGGGCCGTAAAACACCCATATGAAAACGATTGGTTTACATTTTAATAATCAAATAAGTATGTGAACATAACCAATAACCTACCATAGCCAATAGAAAATAGATGCAACTTATTTTATTTGTGTTGTTCATTCATATCTTATTTTACCTAGTTAAAATGTATGCATATTTTTGTATCTCAAGTTTTAAACAATGTTTTTGGTTTACTGTCCTATAGTATACATTGAAATGATTTCAAACCTGTTTATCCCAATAATTATAAAAGAGTGCCGTGGAAATATGTGTTTACATAAATTGCATTTATCTCTCTCGCTCGATCCAACACCCACTTTGGCTGTGAGCTGCGGACGCCTGATAAGCCAACACCCCCCACTTTAATCACTTACAGCGCCCATCGTACAGGGCAAATTAAAAAGCTGATTTATGATTCGTCATAATAACACAATTTGGTGATGATTAAATAGTATACAGTGAGATTTACTCCCATACTTTTGGCCATACTCACGCAGCCCTACAAATGAATTGAGATTTCCAGACAAATGTTCTTTAGCAAGTGTGCAGAGCAGTGTTGATTTAAAAAAGCAATTTGAAGGTTGGATATTTGTAAACCTTTTTTTGTGTATATATATATATATATATATTCATAATTTACGATGTAAATGAATTCCAGTTTATTTGTAGTACTTTCTATTTTTCTTGTGACATTTGGTGGCATCAATGTCTGCATTTGATACAGATAATGGAGCAGTTGCTTTAGGGCCACAGTGTAGGCCTATATCCCTTAAGGTCAAATAATGAGATCCTCAATCATGTTGATTCGGCCACAACAGAACTCTCGCTCTCTCCAGAGGGGCAGGTCAGCCAAAAAGGCCAAACGGGCCGTTGCCCTGGCAACATTAGCCCGTACCTGTGCACGTCCCTGATTTTGAAGGTTTTGAATTAATTTTACCAGATAAAAACCGGTAATTACAGGCTAACGAAAACCCTGATGTGCGACTGTCAGTCCTATGTTGTAAAAAAAATAATATTTTATTTTTGATTCTCAAAATTACGGGCCAAATAGTATTGGTGGCGGGCCAACAATGTCCCGCGGACCGCCTGTTGCCGACCCATGACCTAGATGATCAGTATCAACCTTTGTTGTGTCATAACAGTTGAGCCCGCGTGAGGTGGAGAGACAAAGAAAAGCTAAAGATAAGGAGAAGAAAAACAAACATTGCCCATTATTGCCGTCTTTTGGCACACAGTTCAGTTCACACACCAGGATGTTTTGTGAAATCTGAAAAAAGGGAAGTAAGATCAGATCAAGTGGCGGACAGATGCATCCTAATGCCAAGTGTGAACAGACTTAAAGCTTTCCAGTGTTGAGTACAAAAAACGCATGTCAACGTAAACTCGATGTAGTACCTTGCCTACATCTTTCTGCTGGCAGCAATTAAGTAATAATCAGGGGTAAACAATGTACTCTACATTTCCATTTGTCTGTTTTCAAAAATACTGACCTGAGATGTATGCGACGGTAATTTTTTGAATTAATTGCGTTAAAATATGCAATGCATTTAACACATACACGCCCCATACATGCCACCAGTGGCAGCGCCAGGGTATGGCTGGGGTAGGCAAAATAAAGTCTGCCAACTCGCGCGGAGTAAATTGCACAGACAGCAGTTAGTAAGATTGATTCAGTAGCCACGGTTTTGAAAACTTTTGTCACGTAGTGATCGTCTACTCAATAGAACATCTTTGATAACGGCGTGGTGTTGTTGCAGGAAGTCCCGACGGAGAATACTTTTGCTGTAGTACAGGGGTGCACATAACTGGTACGCAGGTTATGTGCGTAATCTGAAATGCGTACCGTCACTTGTGTCACACAGCGCATTTGCGTACCGACGTACTTGTGAAGCTTTTCCAGAAGGCGGTTAGATCACCGGACGACAGAGTCGATGCACACGGAGTGCACAGACAGGGAGCTGTTAACGTCGGTCTGTACAACGGACTTGTGCCAAAACTACGCCAACCGGCTGCGGAGGGAGACTCCCCCCCTTCACTGGAGAACTGCGCTAAAACAGCTGATCACAACGTTCACACTCTGTGGTCACGAAGTACTCCACTAGCCGCCGCCGCCGCCCCCCACCCTCCGTCGACTTTCCTGAAGTACTCCCCCGTTGATAGAAATCAACACGTAATGAATTAAGACCTCACGGTTTGATGATTGATAGGTGTGTGGGTTGTCTTTCATTTTGACACGCAGAAATTGTAAAATGTTATAATAAACATAGATACTGTATGTTAAATGGATATATCCGCCTTCTTTCATTTATCTTTCCATTCCCACAACAATATACATAAAGAAATGGCATATTTTGGACATAGTTCGAATGGGGATTAATCATGATTAATTAATTCTTAAACTGTGATTAATCTGATTAAAAATTGTAATCGTTTGACAGCCCTAATTTTTTCACAATAAAATTCAACTGTCCAGCTTTTGTGAAGCTTGTGATGATAAACTCCTACACAGACGAGTTATTGTGAATTTGTCTTCATTTGATAGAGGTTATTTATTTATGGATTCTAATTGTATGATTTAGAAATTAGAACTACACTGCATTTCATTCTAACATTTCACTTTATTTATATATATTTTTTTATATCTGATGTAATGTTTATCAGAGATGTGCAAGTCTCCCTTCAGGTGAGAGTGCATTAGATACACTATTTAACGTTTGGGGGTATTAGTTGAGTTAATGCAGCTCGGCAACAATTGAAGCATGGTCTCTATTGTCCATGTAACTGCAGGTAAGACGCTGGAGTGTGTCGGAGCTGGTTCTGGTAAATTAATGATGTGACTAAAGAGGATAATACTGTATGCTGGAGATGTTCTGCTTATTATAACACCAAAGTTAAAACTGTGAGATTGAGTTTCTCGCTTTACTTATTTACTTAGTAAAGCTTAGTCATGCTGAGCCACACTTCTTCTTCCTCTGTCTTTTTTTAGGTTTATCGGACATGAACTGCTCTTACGTTTTCCCATTGGCAATAAAGGAATCCCTTGAGAGGCTGAGAGAAACCTTGACGCAGACAGAGAAGCTGAAACTAATCCAGCGGACAAGTCTTCTGGGCCTGATGTCATCAGGGGAAATGCCAGATCCTAATTTAAACAGGGAACAACCCTCATTACGTCAGTCGAGTCCTCCACAGTCTACAGTACGTCACTGAGTCCATGAGGTCATTCGGGGAGCACATGAGCGTCACAGAGGAAGGCCAGCCAAAGTACCTGACCGGGTGTCCTCCCCTGGCTGACAGGTGTGTGTTCCCCTGGCACGGGAGCAGAGCTCTGCGTCCATCACAGACTGAACAGTGCATGGTCAGAGATTAACTTTAATCAACCGTCTGTCTGTCCAGTCAGTGGCTCATGGTGACAGAGGTTATGTTTTTGGTTGCGTTTGTTGGTTTGTCAGCAGGATTATGAAAACAACTGATGCCTTATTTTCATTCAACTGTTTTACTGTTGAAACAGCCTCGGTGGAGGTCTGTGCTTCTCCGGTGCCCTTTCAATATTAAGAGTATGTTTCCATGGAGCTCATACTAAAGCTTCTGCACTTTTAATTTTACAGACCAGCTGGTCAATGTGGTAGAAACAGATATTGGTACAGCTCATCTCATAATCAATTAGTTTGTGGTACTTCTCTTTTCAATTTGACAGTGTATTACTTTTATGATGTTTACAATGTATTCTGCACCAGACAAGGTGGTGCAGTTCTGATACAGAGACAAAGTAACATAATTACCGTTTAAAGATTTGATTTTCAAACACGAAAAGTGGCCAATGCAACTCAATTGTGTATCTCATTGTCTTGTGTTGACAGTAAGATGTTCTCTCCTGACCCAAAATGCAGTACCAAAGTGCATGTGTGTGTCCTTTAAAGTGTTTGAGGCTCTTGTCATTTTCGTGAAACTCCTGGATGTTCACGGTTCAGTTTAGTTGAAACATCACATTGTCCCGAAAATCTAAAAACAGACCGAGTACAACCGTGAATAAGAACATCCTGCATGTCTCATGAACTGTGAATTCTCTGCTGTCTCTTTCCAGCACTTCTCTCACACATGAAACCATTACATAACATCACATGACAGCTTCTTGTAAACTAAACAGCCTTGGAACTGATGCTAATGTATCGATGTTGACCTCATTTCAAAGTGCAAACAATGACAAGATGCAGATTTACTCGAGGCGGAGAGGCTCGAAGTGTTTGAGCCAATTTGAGTACTTTACCAGCCAAGTGTTCTCACTCTCACAAGAGCATCAGTTAAACAGCTCAACTGTGTGTGTGTGTGTGTGAGTGTGTGATTGTATTTCAGTGTGTGTGTGTGTGTGTGTGTGTGTGTTTATACGTAGGCTAATGAAGCAGTTGGTTGGCTGATTAGCTGGTTGGCAGGACTTCAGACACTGAGCCTTGTTTCAGACGGAGAGGCTAAACAGAGCATGACTGATGATCGTATTTGACGACGGGCAAACTCCTCACACCAGGAAGTGTGTAGGTGAGGAGAAGGCTGCTGTTGAATTCAGCCGCTGCAGTCACAGTCACCACAGGAAACAGCCACAGAAAGACCTTTAGCTCAAATGCATTCCCAAATCACCTTCACATTTCAAGCAGCTAGCTAGGTCTTTAGCTTAAAGGTGATAGCCGTATGACTTTCTTAGAGAACTGGGGTCAAAAGTCAATTGGAGTAAAAGTATTTCAACATTAATAAATAAGTATTGCAATGAAAACCAGCTGCTGTAATTATGACAAAACTGAGTCGTTATACCATATTCATGTTTTATGGAAATTAGCACATTATATTTGAGATTGTTATCCAGAATGTAATTATATGTCAAACTAATACATCTGCAATGTTGTCGGCCTATATTTCCTGACCACAATTACATTTCTATATGCAAGCGGTGTACAGCCAATTGGAGACAAGACATTGCAGTTTAGAAATATGGAAATACGATACCAAACCACCATTTCCTTATTTTATCTGCAAAGATGCAGAGGACGTTTTGTAAAAAAATTATATATGTATGCTTAAATAAATATGACAATTATTCGATGGTTCTTGTTTCTTAAATAAGATAATATCCTGCTTTTACTTCATTTCAATCCCTGTATATTGAGCATCTTTGGGATTTTGGAATGTAAGGAAACAAGTCATTTAAAAACTGAAACTGATGGTAATAATATTATTTTCTTTAGCATTTTCTGAAATGTTATGCCCTCACCCAATATTTGCTCTATTTATAAAACCGTTGAAGTTCCTCACACTGAAAATTATCCTTGTCACAAACCAATACATCGTTTTGGAACCACATTCATTAGAAACAATGACATTAACCACCTTGGCATGAATGCTAGCATCCCATTAACCAGACAAGTCTCACAGCAGGAGCTGCGGAGGACAGGTGCCGCCGTCCGACTGCTGAGCTTTTATCTGCCGCTAATTACCCGGCCTGTTAGGTGGAAATAGGTTAAGCAGTGTTTATCTCTGCGGGCTAACATTCTCTGGGTTTGATACACTGCCAACACGGTGACTAATCTGATCCATCAGCATTCACACAACCACTGCAAGTCTGAACCCCTGCCAGATGGCTGCGCTCCATACACACACATCTGTTATTACGAAACCACATTTTACCACACTTATTTTACGACATTAATGAGTGTTGTACTCTTTTTCTGTTGCCTCTTTTTGATCTGAGACAGCTCATATCTTTATATCTTAGCCTGAATTTCTAATCACAAAAAATACAAAGTAACCTGCAGATCATTCTGGGTTACTATGCTACCACAAACAGATGATTTCATTTGGTCTGTTAGTGGTTTTTAACCGCCTCCAGGTTCACTTCCCCTCTACAAGCCACCAGTTACTCTGGCAGGCTACTTCTAAAAATTACGTTTCCTTTTAGACTGCATATACAACCAGCCTCAAAGTTAATACAGAGAGTACGATTGGTTTTATAAAGATGATACATATTTAAGATATCAGAAGAGGCCGTTTCTTATCTTAACTATTCAAGCAATGTTTAGACTGATGAAATGCATGTTTTAGGACCATTTAGGTATGGTAGTAAGCTTTGAGAGTCTTTTTTGTTAGTCCTAGGTGTATGTTGTAATGTTACAAAATAATACATATACATCTAGACGAAGTTTTAGTACACACATTTTAAATACTATCTGCTTTGTTCAGCACCCCTAATCTCAAACTTCAGATTATAAGGTTGTCCAATTCCAAATATATCTGTTATTTCACATAATATGGTATTTTAACTGTTTGTGAATAAACCGAAACTGAGCTGTGGTTTCAAAGAGGGGAAGTGGAGGGACGTCACAAACATGTTGTTTTCCCAGCAGATAGTGTTTAGCCCAAAACATTCTGATGGTACTTTAATGTGTTTCTATAAGATAAGAGGAGAATCTGCAAGTAAACTATTATAATTTAAATGAAACACAGAAATAAGCCAAAATGCATATTCTCTGTATCAGTGTAACAAATAAACAGGAAATGCAGATATATGATCAGTACAGCCTTAAGGGTCATCATAGATGTCATATTTGAAATATGAAACACCAACACGTAACTGTGAGGAGTATAACACAAACCCATTCTTGGTCTATAGCGACACAATAGTCGTACGTTATGAAATGCATGCATGAAAGTATTTGACTGCAACAAAGAACACTTAAATAATCGGACACATTTGATGATACTACCAACGTCAATAGTTCCTCAAATGTGATGACTTTTCTAATATAATGAGACATTTTAATGACTAAAAGATTAATAAAGAATACGACATAATAAAATAAATCAAATAATTGTTTGTTGGACTTTTTCTAAAATAAATACACAATAAAATAACAGACAAAGGATTTTAAACGAGACAACGTCTGATCCGAAGAAGAGAAGAAGACCATAGCACAGCACTGTAATAACGGTGTTTTACATTCAAAACACAATTAAGTCTTTATTCCACGAGGCTATACCCAGTGGTTTAACCGTTCGTTGTGTCTATCCACATAATTACGGTTTCATTCTGCAAAGACAGCATCGAGGGAAATGAGCACATGGGTAACAAGATCCCCCTTTACAAAAAGCCGCCATGAATATTTTTCTTGTAGGTATAAAGGTGATCCTGAACCTTTAATAATCCACTCCACCTACCTCCCAAATTCAACTGGCATTAGTCATGTACTTCCTAACATCTTGCCTTGTAAAACATGCCTACAGTAGGTGTTCCCTTTTAGCTCCAGGCAGGCAGGCAACAGTAAGAGTATCGAGGATAAGAAAAGGTATTATTTTATAGAAATGTTGAATCACGACGACGGACACTATTTAACGGCACTTAAACCTGACTATGGTTTGATCCTTTATCTCAAAGGCACCTTGATTTAAAGCATTCAATCAAGTGTCAAACCGTCCCTCAGCACGTGAACGGGAGTGTTATTCTCTGAACCAGAGTTAAATTAGACCTGGCCACCCTGACCCAGTCTAACTTTAGACAGTGGAGGAATGTCACAAGGTACTTTAACACAAGTATTGTACTTAAGTACTATTTTGACATTCTACTTGCATATTTCCTTTATGCTACCTGTACTTCAACTCAAGTACCATTTGCAATTCAGGACTTATACGTGTAATGGAGTATTAGTGTTTCTACTTTTACTAAAGTGAAACATCGGAGTACTTCTTACACTACTGCCAAGTGACAGGTGATGTGGGAGCTGATCACAACTATACCAGAAACGTTTAGGTAACATTGAGACACTCAAGCTCATCATACTGCTGTTTTAAGACGGGAAAGTACTCAGATGTTGTATTTAAGTAAAAGTAGTCATACCAGAGTGTATGACTACTCTGTTACAAGTAAAAGTCCTGCGATTAAAACGTTACTCAAGTAAAAGTACAAAAGCATAGGCATCAATCCTTAGTATCGAAAGTCAAAACTGATTATGCAGATTGGTTTCGTTAACATTGAGACATTCAAGCTGCTGTTAGAAGATGTAAACAAAGTTCAACGAAACAACAGTCTGACTCGGCAGTCAAGCCCACCAGATAAATTGACATAAACAAAGCCGTGTGTCACTCACCTCTGTCGCGGCTCTGAGGACACAGAGTTGCAGCTTTGTACCGACAGAAGTGTGGAAGACTTCCGCGGTCCCAAAGGCGACGGCAGGAGGCTGGCGTTGGACGGGGACGCGGAGAGCAGGTTCCCAGGCGAGGGGAGCAGGTTCCCGGCCGAGGGGACCGAGCCTCTGCGGCACTGCAGCAGCACCTCCGCGCTCCCCACATCGTTAAACTCCGAGTCCGACGGCAGGACTAGGATAGGCGGTATGTTCAATAGTCCTGTCCTCGGTCCCATGGAGGGATTGACGTTCCCGCAGCTCACTGCTGTTGCCAACCTGGAGAATGTTCCGTATCGTCCGCCCATCTCCGGGCACAACCCGGCCGCCGAGTCCGCTCCCTCAAAGTCGGTCTCTTTGTGGCTTCCTCCATGCTCGTCTGAATTACTATGCACTGGCCGTCCGTCCAGTGAGATGTTACTAAGAAATAAAAGAGCTGCTTGTCTCCGACGAGAGTTCTCCCGGTTCCTCCGACTGTGTTCCCTGTTACCGTGCGTCTTTTTGGCCATCATCGCAGCGCTGTGCTGGGCACAGGCAGCAGCCGCCGCCATGGTCTCCGTCCCACGGAGGAAGAGTCAAGTGGAGGATGAGCTCCAGACCTGCAACTGTCAAATCTCTTTTACCCGGCGAGACCACGTTACGCCCTCCTCAGATCTCATTGGTCCAGGAGGGAAACGTGATGACGTGTGACGCTAGATATTTGACACGCTGTAACAACAATGTACAAAAATGTAAACACACTGATCACACATGGTAAAACGTACTATCATAACATATTTCATTTATTTGATAAAAATATCTTTAAAATGAACATTTCTTTTAATAATTTTAAAAGCAATAAAACACTTTTTTTTAAAGCTGAAAAAACATGTTTCAAAAATAGCTACCATTATATGGCCAACATGTTTGTTACATGGGGAAGCCATGTTTTGTTTTGACCACTTTACCACTATCAGAGATTGGAGTAGACACATGTTACCTGGATAACCAACTGTGATTAGGTTTGGCCCGTATGAATTGCAAGAGGAAAGGCAATTGGAAAAAGTAATTGCGATTAATTATGAATTGTATTATTCTTTAGATTTGTGACTATATTTGTATTATTTGAAATAGTGTTAATATAATTGTTCTGTTTTGCGCAGTGCCTCTGTAAGTCCTGCAGTATCAGGGCTGCCGATGCATTACCTGAGCCATCACTGCAGCTCTAACTGACAGCAGCTTTGTTGAACCCTCAGTGGATTTTCTCTGCACTGATCCCTGCAGTGACACTAGCCTGAGTGGCACCTGGCCAGCTCAGCAGGACGACCACACTGTGAAGTCTGACTGTGATCCTGCTAAATATAACCTGTACACACATCACTGTAATCCCAGTAAACTAAGTGTTGATATTTGACATGCACCTCCTGAACCCTTTCACCTGCAGAGCCTCACATTTAACCACAACTGGAAATCCCAAAGTGAAATCATACAATTCAGTTTGATCACACTGGAAAGTATTATTTTGTATGTGCATGGTGCTACATGTATGTTTAAACCATCCCTCCATCCATTATCTGCAGCTCATCATGTAGAGCATGGTTTTCAAAGAGGGAGGAGGGGCTTTGTATTCAGGCTCCAAACTATTTCAGGGGAGGCTTGGCTAATTGAAGAAAAAAATAGCATTGCTTATCAAAATAAAATTGCATAGAACAGCCTAAATGTGGATAGTTCAAGAGATAACTCAGTTTAGAATAATTGTACAGTTTGTTCCACTTCCCCAAACTCAGATGTAACACGTTGCCAGTCAATAAAAGAGATGACAGACAACAATTCACACTCACTTTACACCTACGGGCAATTTATAGTCACCAAATAACCAGACCAGAAACCCCAACCTTGCTGTTGATTTTCAAAGCTCCATAATAAAGCTTTTCCAGTAACGTTTTTAAGTTGATCTACACACACGCATAACCTTTGACTTCAAGACTTCTTTGAATCAAGAAATGGCTGCAGCCTGACAAAAACACTTCTGTCAAAACATATTTAGTATTTTGAATGTATGATGTATCTCGTTATCTTACTTTCTCTTTCTATCGTTTCAACTAGGACTCTCCATAATTTACGTAATAATGTATTGCAGTGCGTGTGATCCAGATATCCAGGTCACAAGGTTAAAACCAGCACTTTGTAACACCTCTGGCATGTTTACAATGATGTGTCTGCTGCTGGTCAATTGTACTCTGTTCTTGATGAGTTCATTTAAAATCAAATGCACACAGCGTCTAGTCTGTTGCATAACGAGGGAGAGCAGACTCAGATAACCCGGGTGAAGCCCATGGGGGAGCTGACTCTCCCTCTGTGATGTTTCGTTAAGCTGGCAGAGGAGAAGACCGGGGGGCTACACAGAAGCAGTGCACCATGGGAAATGGTGATGCTGACGCCAGGATAACGGGTCAATGCAGCATTGGGAGAGAGAGCGGGGGACACAGAGGGAGGGAGAGATTTTTGATTTTTTTAAAAAGATTTTGTTATCATTACTAACACATCTATCGATCTATCTATCTGTATCTATATATATATATATATCTACTGTATATATCCATGTATCTGGTTCCAAATATGTATTTAAATCCTTTTTGAACTAAATGATGCCTCATGTTGGAGCTTTGTACTCAGCAGCAAAGAGGGTTATATATTTTGTCTTTAATTGCCTCCATGTGGACAGTTTTAGGTATTACAACCACTACAGAAAATAACGTATTGTAGAAGATTTGTAAAGACTTAATTAAATCATGGCTTATGTGTTAAATCCTAATCTTCCCATACTGTCTGATACATTGAAAATGAACTGCTTTTGTATTAATTGAGTTTAATTGAATAAATACAGCTTAGTTTTCTTTGTCGTACTGTATTTTCTGTGCATGGAGCAGGAATTGCATATTAAACATCAACATTCAGAAGGGTACAACTGTCAGACAATTTATATTTACAGTGTATTGCCTATCAATAGAGAACACGAGCTGCCCTGATCTTTCAGAGAGTTTGAAAACTGTCTGAATTTGACTAGGAATCAGAGTCTCCCTCCATCAGAGGTAGTAATCTTCCTCCTCGATGTCTGCGTGTGTGTCCTGGAAGCCGAGCGCCTGGATGTCGTGGGTCATGTCTGTAATGCGTCGGTTGAATTCCTGAGATCCCGAAGCCAGAGAGCCGTTATCATACATGCTGAGGGAACAAACAAAACAATTATCTCAATTGTATCTCCCATCTCTAACTACTAAATAATAAAATGTCCAGGTGTGAGAGGGCTTTTGCATGCAAGTAGGCCTAAGAGAAATCAGGACCAGAAGCTACCATCATTAACAATAACCCAACAAAAAACATAATGTCCCCCAAACAACGAAACCAAAAGCTTTTGACGAACGCGATAATGTAGCTACAAAAAGGGCGATAAAGCAATCAGAATTCATCGGTTTTTGTAAATTGTTAATGGCTAGAACATTACATTGTGAGGACACAGCAACTTGAACCACTATAGTTAAAAAACAAAAACATGTGTATTTGTCCTTTCACAACACATACATACAAATAAAGCATAAATATCTGTAAATTAACATTTTTCTGTTGGCTTTAAATATAAATGTACTGTTCTGTCCTTAAACATTATGTTGGTGCTATCTTTTGATCAAAAATCATCAAAGTGCACCGTATAGATAAGTCATGATGTGAGACAGCAGTTTGTATGTAGAAAACCTCACAGACAAAACATGACCGAGACTCAAATCTTTCAGTAGCGAATCACAACCAGTCCTGACCTACACACCCTCTCGTGGCCGGAGCCGACGTGTTGCTCATGCTGCGTTTGATGCGTCCGAAGCTGTCGGTTAAAATGCCCCCCTCCCTGATCCCGATGCTCTCCAGGAAACTCTCTAACACCCCGACGTCCTTGTCTGGGATGAAGGGACGCATGCCTGGAAAAACAGGGATAAAGAGTCAGATATTTATTTTCAGTATTCATTCATTCATATATTTATTATGACTTATCTCATTCTGTACTTTTCTCTGCACTTTACTGCATTATGGTTAAAGGCTCAACTTCATTTTGTATATCGGTACGAAAAGGTAATATCATCTTAAACTATAAAAAATGTAGTGATATTCAAAACATGACATTCAATCAATTGTGTAACCCCCATCAGTTGTACAAACTCACACACAATGCCTTGTTGTAGGGACATGAAGGACAGAGACAGAACATAACACCTGAAGGTTCTTTTTGTTTTGGAATCTGCTCTCAGACCATGTGAGCCAAGCGATGCTGTTTTTAGGATTTGGACATTGCTGACCAGTATTTGAAATGGCTCCTGTGGGGATTGTCCACAGTATTGACTGCATGTACGTCGCTTTTTGATAAAAGCGTCTAATAAGGAGAACAGCAGGAAGTGCGCTATATAAATACCATGTATAATTATTTTCTGAGACAGAACCAGGCAGACCATTTACATGCACAAAACTCTTTTTAACACACAACAAGGAAAACCCCAAAAAGCATAATAAGTCATAATTTTCCTCACACATAAACTTATGAAATGAGAATCATGAAGTCTCTGTGCTTCAAAACCTGCATCGACCGCTCTCTCTCACGCTCACTCACAAACAGGAAGTTGTGGTTTCCACAGAGGAAGTGGGTCAGAGCTGAATTTGTTGCGGTAAACACACATACAGAAAACAAATCCACACACACACACACACACACACACACACACACACACACACACACACACACACACACATCACTAATATATATAGTTCACACTCATTCTCATCTCTGTAATATAACCAAATACACAATATAATAAGTAGGTTGTGGTATTCTGCTGAGTTGCAGTCAGTTAATGAGCTATGTGTGTGTGTGTGTGTGTGTGTGTGTGTGTGTGCGTGCGTGCGTGCGTGCATGCGTGCGTGTCTCACCCATCAGCAGGAACTTGCGGTTGTCTCCGTAAAGTTGCAGCAGCTCGGTGCAGAAGTGATCGATGTTTGATCCCAGCCTATATTCTCTCAACAATACCGCAAAGTGCTGCAACTCCACAGGACTCAGCTTATTACGCAGCTAACACACACACACACACACACACACACACACACACACACACACACACACACACACACACACATGCATGCGCACGCACGCACGCACACACACACACACACACACACACACACACACAGTCAATATTTTTTTTTGTATTCAAACAGTCAATAATCACAATGTAGCTTGCCATCTGTCCCTGCTTATGAAACCTACTTTAGTTTCAGGAAATGACCCATTAACTCTACTGTAGTAGCTTAAAGGCAAACACATCTATTATTATAATTGACAAATATAAGATAGCTGCAAGCTGCATTTAAAGCCACACTGTGTTAGTATATTACCTCAAAATATATGTATATTTTTATCATAAATTAATCCTTTGAGTGAAATGTACTTAGCTTGTTTTTCCTTTGTTGTGGGAGACACAAGGGAACTTTGGCCACTGAAGCTACAGTATGCACACACACACACACACACACACACACACACACACACACACACACACACACACACACACACACACACACACACACACAAACACACACACACACACACACACACACACACTCAGACACACACTCACAGTGATCATGTACTCCTGCATCAGCAGCAGGGCGGGGTTAGTGTCTCCTCCGTCACTGGCTTCAGCGAGACTGCGATGGGAGTCCTGCAGCGAGATAGACGAGCTCTCACTGTATGTCTCACTGTAGTACGGCTCAAAGGCCTCCTGGGAACCATCACTGAGAGAGAGAGGCAGACAGGTGGTGGGATTACATCATTATCAAAGAACCATCAGGATCACCTAACATTGAAACAGTAATGGATTGATGGTGATCAAATGTCAATCACTTAGTCGATATGGACTGTGCTATGTGTCAATTCATTATTCTCAATATTTGCTTTTCAATATTCATTGTCTATCTATGGACATTGTACCTGTTCAATGTCAAACACATAATTCCATTTAATTAATAATACAGTCATCAAATAGTCGACTGGGCTTTTGTTGTGAAGTCCCACACATTCCTCCTTAATCATAACAAAACGGGCCTTCTGCTTTACTTAATAAACATTCTCTGTTTGGGTATTACAACCAAACTAATGACAAGAGAAGTTACTGGATTATCCAATGTACTTACAGTTTTCAGGACCATATTTTAAGATGGAAAGGTCCAAATATTTAGGACATTTCATGAATTGTATTCATTCTGAATATGGATGTTACTCACTATGAGCTGCAGCAGCTAAACTCTGGATCATAACTGTAGGACACGTCAGTGAGACAGCTGTCACCTGCACAGAGACACACACAGACACACAAAGCATTTATACTTTACACTTTCTGATCAAGTTAGCTTTAGTCTTAAGCAGAGGCGGCGCTAGGGGGTGGCTACTTGGGCTCAAGCCCCGGATGTTTTCTGAAAAGCCCCGGATATTTCACTTAATTTTAATTTTAATTTTTTAAAAACGTCTCGGGAGTAATGTGCAGTACCGGAGTCCACCAGAGAGGCAGCCACTGTGGGACATTAGCCTGCGTACTGCGTAGCCTGCCCTGAAGAAGAAGTGATCCTTCCTAGTGCCTGACCAGTTTTAAGCTAATAGCCTCTACAGTTATGGATATTAGAAAGTTATTGTCACCGAAGCAGGCGCCACAAGCTGCAGCAGCAGCAGTATCAGCAGCTGACTACAATGTCATCACCAGCAGTGAAGAAATGGATGATGTTTCAGGTTTGTTAATCTAATGGTGATATCTGCCCTCTGGCTGACTGAGTAAGAAGTGAAAAAGAGTGATGTAACGTTAATGTTATAGCTAGTAAACATGGAGTAACCACACTAAGTATACCCTTATATATTAGTATGTATACAGAACATGACTACAAATTATCCCAAGATGTAACGTTAACCCTTCATACCTCAGTCTACTTTTAAGACACTAAAATAACGTATTCCAATTTTTATTTTGTTTTCGTGCGTGGAATTATACCGGCTCTCGTTTTAGTACACATAACAACAGAACTGACAGGCACCCTCTGAATCAGACTCCGATTGGCTGTGACTGCATCCACTCAGAGTGTCCGATTCAGAAACGTGACTCTTACACTTTTTACGTCACAAACAAAGATGGTGGATGAGAATAGATCTATAAAACGATAAGCAATGCGCCAGAATCAAGGTGATACTCAATCAAGGCATCCTTTAAAACTCTACGCACATTCGTTTCACCTTAATAAGTAAACAACTATTTGAATGAGTTAAAGCATTATTTTGCTTCATTAAAGGGTGTTAATGAGTGTTCTCCAGTGCCTTTTGTCTGCTTTAAGGTGTTAATAAGGTAGGGTTAATGTTGCTCTCAAAGTGCACCAGATTGATCCTTTCAACTTCAATATTTAAAAAAAAATCTTCCCAGGGGAGCATGCCCCCGGACCCCCCGAGAGGAGGCGACGACCCCCCTCAAGGATGTTCGCTCCACCCCCCACTTATAAAAAATAGCACTTTACCCCTGCACTCCCCCCCCAACCCAACGACTCTTGGGCTAAGCCCCGGATCTCCTACAATCCTAAATCCGCCTCTGGTCTTAAGCCTTTTCATCATCCATATAGACACTGCAATGTTCATTAAATGTCCATGCAAACAACATACTGATGATATACAGAAGCTGACCAGGGAAGCCTACCAGTAGTGGAGTTACAAATACAACCTTTTCAGAACATGTGATGTTATTGTTGCATTTTAGGACTCTGGCACGCAATGATGTTGGAGACAAAACTTGATGACATGTAGTTGTAGGTCAGGATGCTAATGTAGTGTTACGCTCAACAAACGTCTCTTTAAGCTAACATGAGCAAAAGCAACTGAAATGTAACCAAACCTCTAATCAGATTATCTGAAAAAGATAAATAAATGTCTAGCAAAGAGCGCTCATAAAATGAAAATAACTCATGACAATTAAAAGAAAAGAGCACATTTTGAAGTCCCCAAAGGTATCTTTCTTTCTTTGCTGTGCTTGTCACTCACTCCTCTGCAGCCAGTATCGGTCCGGCACTGTGTGATGAAAGCCGGCTCTGTCCACACACTCGATGGTCTGATGGCCGTAAATGATCTGGAACATCTGACAGATCAGAGAGCAGTACTCCTCTGCAGCTTCCTGCACACACACACACACACACACACACACACACACACACACACACACACACACACACACACACACACACACACACACACACACACACACCACACACACACACACACACACACACACACACACACACACACACACACACACACACACACTTGTCATCCCTCTGCAATAGTAATCACTGTAAGGTTTCAGCGTTAGAGTTATTTTAGTTTATTGTTTTGTGTTTATTCTTGTGGCCTTGCATTTTATTTTGATGTTGATTCTGTCCTCTCTTTTCAGGTGTCTACACTTCCTGTCGTTGTGTGCCACCTGCCAGCTTGAGTGTGGTCTCCTGCTCTACTGCTTGTTTTCACCTGTGCCTCATTAACCGTTGTGTGTATATGTCGCCCTATTCTCCTTTTGTCGGTTCGTCTCAACACTAAGTCCATGTCTGTACTTCCTCGTGTAACTTTGAGCAACCTTGTCGAACCTAGTGAACTATTGAGTATCCTAGATCCTAGAAACCTTTTTCTTTGAAAAGTCTTTTGTGTTATTAGTTGAACCTAGCGAACTTTTGAGTGTCCTAGTTGATCCTAAATACCTACTTTGAGAAGTCTTTTGTATATTAAAAGATATTTTTGAAGTCAAGAAAGAATCGTGCATCTGAGTTCTTGTGAGTCCTTTGTGTCAATCACAATAACAGCTAAGTCTTCTGAAATGTATCTTCATTCTTTAAATCCTGTTTTCCAACAGCCTTTTGTCTGCTGAGTTAACTACACATGTTTTACTGTGTGAGAAGCTTCACTGCAGTTCCTGCATGGATTGGTCCTTTGTTCAAGTGCACATAAGTCATGAGATTTTACCCCCAAAGCCAAGCAGCCTGGGAGACAAAAGGGAACATTGGCCACTGAAGCTATGCACACGCACACACACTCAGACACACACTCACAGTGATCATGTGCTCCTGCATCAGCCAAATTCACAATAGAACTCTGCCAATCCAAACAAACTACTCTGAGGACAAGAACACGACGCATGCTCGCACCCACAGAAGCACACTTACACAAATACAATGACAAAGCTACTCTGTTGTGATACCACAGGTTATGCAACAACACAAAGTCTCAGTACAAGTGTGTTTTTGTGTGTCTAAAAGTATTGCCACTTATTTTCAAGGAGCCAAGTGATTAGTGAACCCCACTGTGCTTTGTCACTGCTGTTATTTTTCTCTAGCAAATGTCCACAGTGATATTTACAAGTTATCAACTCAGCAGTTCCATGGGTGGGTTTTGTTTGGAACAGCATTTGACTCCTATTGGATGGATTATTGTTAGAATCAGTTGCAATGAGGTAATCCCTTCCTTTGCATATAGCGTCACCAACAAACGGGTCATCACCCCTTCTTTTACAAAACTAATACCAATTAAAGTTATAGACGATCTCATCGAACACATAAGGCACATTTCGCAACATGTACCATTCCTAAGCTTACTGACATGTATTGACAGCAAATGTAAGGTCATGGAACATCATTTTTAGCAGGAACTTGAATACAATGGAGTAATAGCGTGAGGTATGAAGTTATTGTGTAGAGTGACTTTCATCAGCAGTGCCCCACCCGGTTCTCCACGGCCAGGATGACCAGGTTGCAGTAGGCGTCTGGGCAGGGCGTCGGCTCCAGCGGGTTATGGTTCCTCCTCTCCCAACTGCCATAGCTCTTCCCCCGTTCCCAGCTTCCTGTGCAGGCCTGCCGTCGCTCCCAGCTCCCCCCGGCACCACCTCCCCTCCTCTCCCAGCTCCCACCTCCTCCTCCTCCCCCATGCCTTTTCTCCCAGCTACCTCCACCTCCACCTCCTGCTCCCACTCCCCAGCTCCCGCTCATGGGTCTTGCTCTGCGGTTCTCTAAACTCCCTCCTGTTTTACGTGTCTGCTGCCTCCTCTCCCAGCTACCTCCCACTCTCTTCCTCTCTAAACTGCCTCCTCCTCCTCTTTCTCCTCTTTCTCCTCCTCTTCCTCCTCTTCCTCCTCCTCTTTCTCCTCTTTCTCCTCCTCCTCTTTCTCCTCCTCCTCCTCCACCTCCTCCACCCCCCCTCTCCACATTTGGATTTTTGTCGTGGTTACTCCTGGATAATGAAGGCCTCCAGTCGACTCCACAGATTGTGTGCCGTCGCTCCATCGTGCCCCCTGCAGGTCGAGGGTCCGCGTTGGAGCTCATGGTTTGACGTCGGTTGTCTACGCCCGTTGGCTTTTTCCTGTCCAGGCTGTCGTCCCCAGCAACCACTGTGTCCACGTTCAGACCTGTGGGACGAGGGTTCAAAATGTGAACACTATCTTTGTCATAGAAAAGCTAGTCCATCCTACCAAATGTTGCCTGCGGAAAAAAAAGAAGAAAATCTGGAAGAATCCATAAATTAACCGTTTGCTAAAACAGCACCTAAAGAGCAAATGGTTTCTTTTTTCTTTATCCTTTAAAAACCAAAAGACAAAGAGCAAAGATTAAGGAATGGACTGAACTTTGTGTCTTGTTGAGATCTCCATATTAGGTTGAATACTTCAAACGAAAGTTAATTCTAATCAAATATAATCAATTATATTCTTGTATAACCCAAAATGAAAACGCTTCATATTTTATGATTTTCTATATTTACAGTATAAACAAAGTGGTTTGTTAAGTTGAGTGTAAAGGCCACTACACACCAACCTGAGACCAAAGAACGCGTACCGAAGGCGTCCCGACTTTTACGTCCCGACTTTTACGTCTGGACTTTTACGTCCGCTACGTCGCCTGCGTCGGCTACGCCGCCCGCCTACGCCGCCCGCCTACGCCGCCCGCCTACGAACACACTGCAAAGACTTCAGTCGACGAGTGGCAATAACTGTCGTTACCATCAGGCAGCGGTAGTGTGTATTCAAAAGAGGCAACAGCCAATCAGAGTGATTTCTTTGGCCGCGGGAGGTGTGAAAATGTGCCGTAAAGCAACGACGGTACAGGACACACCAACCTGAGTAGGGCGCCGCGAATGCCCGACGGCCTCTGACTCCCAAAATCGGGTAGGTGTGTCAGGGCCTTTAGACCTATTATGGTTTATGAGGTGTCACTGATAAGAGAGGAGAGACAGTTTATTCCCTCTTCCCTCACTGCAGTACACAGGGAGGGGGGCTCCTGACTTTTTGGAGAAAGACTGAGGCCCCAAAAAGGTGTTTGTGCCATAGCCGAGAATAATATTTTGCAAGTCCTGCACACGAGAGGCCATGCCCAGTTTCCACAAATATGGGTATGGAGGAGGTGTCTTTAGGTTTTTCTGCCCTGTTTCGAGCATAAAAACATTAGTAGAGAGGGAGAGAGAGGGAGCAAACGAGAGAGAGAGAGAGAGAGAGAGAGAGAGAGAGAGAGAGAGAGAGAGAGTTCCCCTGGTATGCTCTCTCCTGGGTTTTCCCTCGGTAAGGTTCTCTCAAACTTGGTAAATATTGCTTACATTTCTGTTTATGGAATGCTGAGTGATTTGTTGGATGAAAGTTTGAAACTGTTAGATTCCACTGAGCGTTTACGAGGAACGGTCTCTGAATGTTGTCAGGCTGTAGGTGTGAATGTTAGCACCTTCGATCCGTGAGGAGATTCCTCTGGATTATGTCGGAAGACTTTAATACCTAAACTATGGATTAAGGTTTCAGATTAGAAAATGACCACAGTATGATATTGTGGAGGCGTGCGGCGCAGTGCACTGTGCGTTGGTGTTCGGATCAGGGGGGTCACAGGTTCAAACCCCACTGCAGTCAGCATGTCGTTGTGTCCCTGGGACACCTCACCCCAAATTGCTCCTGTGGGGATTGACCACAGTATTGAGTATGTCAGTCGCTTTGGATAAAAGCGTCTAACAAGTAACATGTCATGTAATGATATGTTTAGTATGATTGTAATGTTGTAACGAGAGAAGGTAAAAACCCAGTACAAGTGTGGACACTTTTTCTTCAAATAAACTGATCCCACCTTTTGGATTGGGACAATTTAAAAGACATCTGCGCTCTCCTCTCCTGCTTGAAAGGTAAGACATGCCACACACACTTAGGTAGGGCTAAACCCAATTTACTGATATCAAAATCCTTCGGGATCGCTTAAACAGATTTAGCGGGTCATCTGAATTGAAACAGCAGTTCATTGAACCTGGTTCTTCAGGAGTTAATAGAGGTGAGACCTTGCTGATGTTGGTGGATCTGAGCCAAGCAGTAAACTTACATAGACTCAATAACTTCTGTTAGGTCAATTAGTAGGTCTGAGTAATTTGCCGGACTAAATGATCAGGCCTCCCGATCCCAAGAGTCTGTAAGCAAAAGTTAGCATGCAGAGTTGACTATAGCTTACTACAGTATCATTACTCTACAAAAGGCAAGCGGCATTACAAGCAAGATGTTAGTCATATCAGAGCAAAGAGTAATGATGGCGTCCCTGTCCGTTTCAGCAATTTAAGCGTTGCGTTTTAGAAACTCATTGGTGAATCAGAATAAAGAAAATTCCTTTCCGTTAGCCAAATTACCTTCATGTTGTAATTAAGTAAGAATATACCCCTGTCTATAGTCAAAGTGATACACTCAAATATTGTGTCAAACTTATTCAAGATTTGGCTACATTCTTTTTTGTCAGCTGAGAAGTAGAAGCATTGTTAAAACATCCTGAGTGCCTTGGTCATAGAGTAAGTGACAGTGATTGGTCCTCAGGTGTGTCCATTGACTGTCACACAAGCAACTAATGCATATCCCCCTCCCCATACGTCAATGTGTTTCAGTCTGAATTGGCGCTTTTTGGCATCAAAACGCCGTTATTAAAGTCTCTCTGCTTTTAGACAGCAGAGAGACTTCAGTGACTTCGAGCTTCGGTTAGCATAGCAACCGAAGCTCATCTGGCTGTTTGTTGTTCTGTTGATGTAAGAGTGACGTATTTGGTTCTCGGTTCTTCACGGGCAGTCAAGTGAGGCCATTGTTTTGGGGCCAACAGCTGGCCCATGGCGCTGGAAACAGGAACCGGTGCTTGATCGGGCACTAGCTCCGAACTGGCCCTGGCTCTGCTTTGGGGGGAAAGGGGCATGTATGGTCCTCACCTGTCTTGAGGACCAGCAGGTGCAGCGCGTCGTCCCTCAGGTAGGAGGCAGCAGCGATCTCATGTGTGGGAATCCTCACCATCAGCTTCTCGTTGTCTCTCCACGTCAGCAGCAGACAGCGCGCAGACAGACTCAGAATACAGTCCTGATCCACGCTGGTCTTCAACGGCAGCACCTTCAACTGCTACTGACCAACAACCAGAGACACATGGTCTTAGATTGTTGATTAAAGAGTAAGACTTAAACCACACTTCGACATGTTCTCACTTGAGTTGTGATGAGTGCTGACATATTCTCTTCCACTATTGTATCTGTTTTATTTGTTTTATATCCTCATGTTGCACTGTTGGAGGAGCAGTGACATACGCTTTTCATTGCCATATCTACACTGTAGCTAATGTGCACATGGAAATAAAACCTTGAATTGAATTACATTACTGTTTCACTAACCTTGGCTGTTGTCGATCACTGCTTATTGATCATTACGCCTGGGAGAGCTAAGCTTATAATACATGGATGATCCCTGGCTTTAGCTGCTATCCGGTACAATTCTTTCTTATTAATTCTGGAATATATTGTGTATTCATCACCAACATCACCAGTGACTATTTATCAACTGGTTAATGATTAATGTCAGATAGCATAGGCCATATATTATTATTATTTACACCAAAAATGAAGGTCGGACTATAAATAGGTGCACTAATACAACAGTGATTAAACAGTGATTTTAAATTGGCTTGTCATGATTAACGTCAGTGATTAAGGTTAAATAAAGGGGATAAGTAAGAGCATATTGACTACTTGGTTTATATTAGTTAATATCCATTGATTTAATTATTTATAGATCAGTGGTTGGTTATTGATAATGTATTGATTGATAACCCCGGCTGTTTTAAGTTATAGATGCTGGCCATCACTCAGAGGTGTTTAATTATTGATCCCTTTCCTCAGCAGTGATTATTTACAGATAAGTAATTGATCACTGACCCTGGCTGTGTCGAGGAGTTGCAGCAGCTCGTCGCGGCTCGAGGGGTTCAGTGAAACCGACACCCAGGTCAGGTGACCGAGGAACTGAATTGAGAGGACAAAGGTGAAGCAATTATCAGAAGGTCAATAATGACGTAAGTATGTTCCGATTTATCGTTGCGTATCTCACGTTCTACCTTGACCTCCTTCTCGATGTAGTCGAAGATCAGCCTCTCAGGGTGGATGAGGTAATCGGGGGGGTAAAGAGGGACGGTGTGCAGCGGGCGCCGGTAAATGCTGCCTCGATCCAGCTGCTTGCGACCAGATTTTGACCAGACAAGCCGCTTAATAGGAGAGACAAAGCTCTGAGGAGAGAGAGAAGAGATAGGCATGGGGACAAAGTGGAAGATAGGATAAGACGACATTTAGATATATAAGACAGATGATTTGGTGGATTTAATACTTTGATAAGATAAGATAAGATAAGATGAACCTTTATTAATCCCCGAGGGGAAATTCAGTTGTACAAAAGCAGCAACAGGGTAAGTGTGAAAAAACAAACAAAAAAAAACAAAAAACAGTAGGCAACAGCAAAGATTCACACAGATCAATAAAATCTAAAATCTAAAATAATAACATAAAATCAAGGAAATAATGATAATAATAATAAAAGACTATAAAAATAGGAAATAAATAAAAATAAGAGTAAAATAACTGTCAGCATATATACATATTCAAGTAATATATTTCACAGTAAGTAGAAGGCAACCACGCACACTTGCTTTGTCTCCTTTGTGGTGCAGGGAATGCATTACCCCAGAGGTTCAATATCAAATAAGTTAATGGAAGTGACATTTCAGTAACATGCCATTAACATATAAAACATGTGGCGAAATAAACTAAATCAATGTAGAGGTGAAATGTGTGGAAATACTTTTACACAACAACTCCTGTCATCATTTTTATGACAATTATCTGTGTAGTGTGTGTTCTACCAGAAACCCAGAATAAAAATATCTAACTAAAATGTAGCATAATAGGCCCCTTTAAATGTTAAGTTTCACTAATTGTAAGTCTCTTAAAGTTACTAAATTATTAATATACTGTTTACACACTTTAGTATTCTGGCATTAACTTTCCAGCAGTCTCGGAAAGGGTGTTTTTGTTTGAGTTTAAACTAGAACATCATTCAAAATGTTTGATTTGTATGGCACACATGACTCAGTGTGTGTGTGTGTGTTACTGCAGCACGTCCCCTCGGCTGTTCGTAGAGTGATTGACAGGTGAGCAGTGATCTCTGACAGCTCCCTGCTGAGACGCACTGTCAACACAGCACACACTGTTGGACACCCGCTGACTGACACACGCAATCACACATTAATTAACTGTGGCTGGAGGGAATGAGGCGAATGGACATTATCACACACACACACACACACACACACACACACACACACACACACACACACACACACACACACACACACACACTGAATAAAGAGCGGAAATGAGTTTGCTATGGAATTTAAAACGTGTCTTTCTTTTTGAAGAACAAGGGCAGATTTCTCAAACGAGGCTGAATTTAAATGTAGGACAGAGAATATCTTTAATGAGTTTTGTTCTTCCTCTCGTTCCTGTGAGGCTTTTGAAACAGAAAGAGGTATTTAATTGGATTTTGGAATGAATTATTGTAACAACCTGCGCATGTCAAAGAAGTTGCTGTAGAGCTAGTTAATACTGCCGTGTTTGCTTTCTCTTCTTGTTTTTATAACTTACAATTCTTCTCCCTATTTAATAAAGGTTTTTCTTTTAGATGTGTCTGCTTCTGAAAACTTGAAACAAGCCACCTTTAAGGTTATCATCGGTAATACTGTAGTCCAGCGTGTGCAGTATGCTGCATGTGCAGTATGCTGCATGTGTACGTCATCGTGCAGAAAGCATGTCAGGTTAGGTAAGAAAAACGGCTTGGGAAATCATTTTTAAGAAAAACATTCGTACGTTGAACAAATGATTATGTTTGCATTAGCTCTGGTTCCTTCAAAGGTCACCGCAGCCAAGAAGAATTGATCAAGACTACTCATTTGAATCTCATAGTTTACCAAAACGCAACGCAAAAGATGTACACAGATTTAAATCACCCTCACAAGTGAACACACATTCCAACAGGATGCATTTAAATAAACAGATTTTGCCACAAAATGTTTTAAATTGTTAAAATGCTGTTAAAATACCGTAAGCTCATTTAATTTGTCTTACAAAGGATGTTTTGATAGGTTAGGGTCAATACATATCCACTGTGTGCATCTACTAAGCTTGATTGGTTTATCCTAAGTTAAAAAGACAACATCTAAACATCTGCTGCTTCAAAGTAATACAGTCCCAATATGCAGTTGGACGAGACTTCCTCTGGAGAAAGTGTATGAACAAGTCACCCACTTCCAAATGACGGAAAAGTGGAAAATGCTGAGTCAGAACAGAAGAAATTACCTTCTTGGATTTCTTAGGTTCATAGTCCATGACGGTTTGGTCTCCCCTCTGAGTAAGATGAGTCCTGTAACTGCTCACTCTCTTCCCTGAATGTATTTCTTTTTTTCAATTTGCCTTTTGATGACTTTGGGTCTCAGTTTGTTTTTCCATTGTTTCTTCTGAGTCTCCGTCTTCATGTTATTTAAGCCTCCGACTCGTCTGCTTCATTCTTGTTCTTTCTGTTTCTACACTGATTGTTCTTTTGACACACACACACACACACACACACACACGCGCACGCACGCGCACACACACACACACACACACACACACACATGCACGCACACACACAAAAGAGAATGGAACAGGAAGCTGAGGAAGCCCACTTCCTGTCCGAGAGGAAACTCCACCAGAGACTGATAAGGCCCATTCTCTCTCTGCACTGTACTCATGTTCGCTACATCATTTCAGGTGATTGACTTAACAAATAGTTATGTGTTAACCCTTTTTAATTTGTTGACCAACAATCTCGAAAATGTAGTTTAAAAACGCAAACAACTTTGATTTACTGTTTTACTAAAAGTGAGGTTGTGGAGTTTATCGATAATCTGTGAATATCAATGGGGAGAAACACTTCTGCGTCTATTCAGCGGGCCACATAACCAAGTACAGCCAGAAGTTACAAAACGTACTTGGCATATAAGCGAGAAATACTTGAATAGTTGCTGACAAACAATTTAAAAACTGATCTACGGCTCTCTGAGCAGAACATGTCATGCTTCAGTAGAAACATGTGGATTCTAGTCACAACACAATCAGTGATTTAGTCATTTTTGTTTACCCTTTGGCACTGAAGGAGTTATTTTTAGAATTTTAAATCTTCAGTTGCAGTCGGCAGGTTTGGCCACAGGAAGGCAGCACTGTGACAAAAACTGACTGGAGGAAGAAGAGGAGGAGGAAGAGGAGGAGGAGGAAGAAGGGGGAAATAGCGGGACACTGATGGAGGCAGACGAGATGGCATCAAACATGTGACCTTTCTCACACACACACACACACACACACACCACACACACACACACACACACACACACACACACACACACACACACGCGGCGGTTGGAGGACTTAACGATCGTCCAGTTACCTTGGCAACGGGAGACAAAGATGGGGCATTTATCTTTCTTTTTTCTTTTCCTCTCTCTCTCTCTATCAAGAAAGTTCTGCTCTTCTCTTGGATCTTCACCAACTCTTAAGTAACAGATAAACTACAATAAAACATGATTTTAATGACATAACATATAAATGATTCAACAATCAGACCAATTCAGCCAAACTGACAGGTTTGGTATTGTGCATATCATTTTATACATATTTGGGAAAATGCTGTGAAAGCCTATAGCATTAGCAGTGTTTCCCATGGCAACAGTTAACTGACATCTAAGAGCCAGTGTTGCTCGGAAACAACGTCAGGGGCAAACTACTAACTGGAGTTTATCCCAATGTATGCAATACGATACAATCTTCTCCTTACATTTTTTTTCCACTTTCATGCACTTCTTCAAGATATTTTAGCAACACATCTCAGCGTGATCAGGTCCTATCCCATGATGTCCCCGCTGGCAAGCGTTTTAGCATCTATTGTTATTAAAATAAACCAGTAAGTACATTTGTTTCTTGTCTTCTGAACGTGAGTTTGGCTACACACACATTTCATACCAAATAAATGCACATACACATCAGTATACTTGTACGGTACTCACCTGCTCTTGATGTTCTCACACCTTTGACACACACCTTTGTGCACACACATCAATCAGGCTTGTGTTAACTTCAAAGAACATCAGACCTTAAAAAGTGTTGGCGCTGCGTGAACTCTGTGTGTGTGTATTGGAATATTAGTGCATTTATGCATGTACTTCTGTGTGTGTGTCTGTGTGTGTGTGTGTGTTTGGCACATCAGTGTTATCAGGGAAGACATCCTTAAGAGACCGCAAGTTCAAAGGCATACATGAGGTCTGACACTAGAGAGGGAAAGAAACACGGAGAGATGGCAGGTGGAAGCAGCGAGGAGGAGAACGTGAGGGAAGAGATGGAGAGGAGAAAAAGGAGGAAGTAAAAGGGGCTGGAAGGGGAGATAAAGATCAAATAAGGGGGAGGAAGAAGAACACAGGTGAGGAAGGAAGGAAAGGAAGAAGAGAAAGTCCAGTAAAAAAGGGATGAAGGCTTGAAAGAAGTGAAGGATGGAAAATAAGGAGCAAGGGAGGAAATAATGAAGGTGGAATGCAACAGCAAAAGCAGACAGACTAGATGAATGCAATAAAACACAACACAATGTACAATTGAATGGAAATCAAAGGAAGGCATTAGGAAATGACTAAAAAAGGAAGGAGGGATGAGACGGATAAATCAAAAAGGATGACAATGAAATGAATCAAAGATTGAGAGAAATACAGGAATACCATAATGGTTGTGGACGGAGACATAAAGAAATGAAAATGTGTGATACAAGAAGTAAGGAGGAATAAAGAACTGAAGGGCTGATGGCAGAATAGTAGGAGGTCGTGAGAGGAAAAACAAGTTAGAGGAAATGGGGGAAAAATGACGAACAAATGGATTAAAGTGTGAAGGACACTCAGCTCTGATATCCTTCCGTCAGCTATGACAGAAAGAGGAGAAAACAGACTGAAAACAGTGGAATTACAGAAGACAACAACAACAACAACAACAACAACAACAACAACAACACGTAGAGGAGAAGAAATAGATGGATTGTTGTTTGGTTGCTGGATCTCCAGAGACGCCGGCCAAATAAATAGCAAACCCTCAGGATGGATGATGCTGATGCGAGAAAGAGAGATCAAAGGATGTTGGTTTGAGGGAGAGATCTTGTGTTGTCGTGAGGAAAGAGAGAGGAGGGCTGACAAGAGAGAAGAGAAAGGGGGCGGGACATTCAGAGCAGAAGCTTGGTGGAGCTTCAGCTTCAGCTCCGCCTCGATCCGGTTTCACACCTGAACTCCTCGGGACAGTCCAAACATACAGGAAACCATGGTGGGTAAGAAACGGAAATGATCCTGTCCCAGTGGAGATATAATGTTGGACAAGAGTGAGGGGGGTTTCTAGAACCTGCTGGATTCAAATTAAGTAACAAAGACAATTCTGAATTTGAGATCAATCTAAGTGTGGGCATTGCGCATTGTTTTATGAGCAACAATGTCAATCGAGCACCAATAAAATGACGATTCGTACAAATTGTTCTGTCAAGTTTTTGCTCACAGACAGGTAACTGAAAGTGATTGGCTGAGACGCCTGTCAAGCCCACCCCTAAATATCATGCTTTAGGCATAACAATCGAAGCAATCACTGAAGTGGTGACACCTTTTCTAAAAAGGATGCCTGGACATGCAATAGCTTGATGTATTTTGCCTGTTCATTAACATCATGTATTCAATGGTAAAATAATGATATGTGTTACGTTTAAAATGGAACTATTTTGTTCCTGGAAGTATAAAAACAACATATTTTTCACATTGATAGTCTGCATTGGCATCTTGATTTGTTATGGCACCAAACCTGTTTTCCAGAACAGTTATTCACGTTTCCACAGCATATACACTTTGAAGGAACGAAATGCTGCCCAAAGCATGTTTCTTTTATCAACATAATAACAAAAACAACACATTTACAACACATTTAGTTAATTTTGCAAGTCACGAAATGTGCCAATTGTTTTCCCAATTGCAAATCCTCACACAACCTTTCATTGGATTCAAATGTTACATTATCAAAAGCCAGATAGGTAAGAATGTAGTAAACGTACAAGTTCAATGTATCGAGTAATTACTGTCCCATCTCTGGCCGTGACAGAAAACGCAGACACAGCGTGTATTTCGACGGCTGTTCAGCCATGTTTACTACAGTTTTGTTCCCATCTACAGTTATCAGCACAGCTTGCTGAGTTTTTTTTGTTTTTTTTATAACAGCGTCATAGATATTTTCACCACTGGTTTATTTTTGTGCTCGATCACTCAGAGGATGTTTAAGCAGCATTATCAAAAGAACTTAGAGCACATCCTCATACTGTACATACAATACATACATACAAACCAAAGCACACATACTCATACATACACATCCTACAGTAGTATAGCGCCACTCTGGTATATACAGATATATAGAATGAGTTAAAAAAAAATCTATTTTCAGTTTTTACATCTTAATATAAGAGTCATACCAAAGACATGGCCACCGAGTGAGTAAACAATAGATACATAGATATAAAACAAATACAAAAATAAATAAACATAAATACTTGCATCAATTAATAAAAGATGATTTGAGTTTTGAACTCACTTACTTTTTAACATGTTTTTGCTCAAGTTGATATACAGTATAACCAGCGCACCACTTTTAACGGTTATTTTACCTCAACGACAAAGGACTGATTTATTATCCAATCAGAGAAAGAGAAGCTTCGCCCCTTGGCCTCAGACTGGGTAGTTCACATATGCATTATCTGTACATTATCATGTTTGACATGACATAATCAGTGTCGACAGAGGCTTTGTTTTCAGCACCATTAACATTGCAGTGACTGTCACCACGGTACCAACATCCACAAGTTCAGGTAGGACACAACACTGTCAGGATAATACAACTATAATTACCAAGTTATTACCAATATTCTTTTTTTATTTGTTATCCTGATTTCTGATATCCCCGTTACCACCAAGCAGAGTCAACATGACACAACAGTTTCCCTGCAAAGGAGACCCACATCTGTGTGAGGAGAGCTTATATACTCGAGACCCTTTGTCCCTGCCTTCATTGGGAATAACATCCACAAACGTGTTGAGGGACAGAGCGTGTATACACTTGCTTCTAACAATGCACACGTTTGCATAACGGTCCCACTGTATACCCAGTGATCCTTTAAAGCAGGGGTGTCAAACTCAATTTCATCACTCAAAGGGCCGGTGGTAACTTTAAGACTATATAAATATCCATAGATAATAAACATAAAATAATGTATAATTTTACAATATTTCCTCTGCATTGGATTATTATCGGATGGGGTAATAACTTAATAATAAACTATGTCTGAAAGCAGAAGTCTCGGGCAAATCATTGCAAGTCTCTTCAGTGCGCATGTCACAACATGAGATGCATTGTGGGACATGTAGTTTATGGGCAACGTTCTCCTGTAAAGCGGCACTTATAATAAACTTATTATATTCTTTGCAAGCTCTTGTGGGCTACATAAAATGAAGTGGCGGGCCGGATTTGGCCCCCGGGCCTTGAGTTTGACACCCCTGCTTTAAAGCATCAATCTGCAAGATGCAGTTGGAAACATGAACAGTGCAGGCAGGGCAGCGGGTTTCAAAGACAATCTAAAAGAATATTAACTGTGGAGTAGCATCCTTTATTTGTTATTTATTATGTTCTGTGAGCTGGGGATGATTCACACCTAGCACATACAGTACACGTTTTAATTCCTTAGGTAGATTTAAAATCATGTAGGTAAGTATATGAATAATTATCATATCCGTCCTCAACCCTGCTTGCATCACAGCCGCTTGTTAAAAAGCAAGTATACAAACTGCTCTCAAACCCCGTTTCCAAAGCATGCTATGGCTCAATTCGACTCAACTTGACTCACTTTTGGAGCCAGGCGTTTTGTTTTTAGTTTTGTAGATCAGCTGTTGCCCGTAGTGACACACGGGAGACTCGTCGCATTTCGATGAAAGAGGATTGCTATGAGGGTACTTTGTTGCAACACGCTAGTGCTGTTTCTTTCAAACCAATCAGTGGTCTTCAATGATGTAACGTCAACTTGTATTGCCGTATGCATGAAACCCCGGCTGAGCTGGTACCAAGTATCGTCTTCAACTTTCCTTACGGCAAACCAAAAATAAGTGAGTGGATACAAGTAGAGCCATACCATGTAGTGGAAACACTGCTGAGTGATTTGTTCTTCTCTTTAACCTCAAGTACATACGTTTGAAAATGCTTCGCTTGGGAGTCTTTGACACATCAAAATATACATACGCATCATCAGCATAAAAGGGTTATTACACCCGCACTGGATACTGTTTGAGTTTTGAGAACTTTATGACCCAAAAAAGTAAACTACGTTGCCCAAATCATGTTTTTGTTATTCGCCGTCAGGTCGGAGTTGGCGAACAGATTTATACGTGCCTGTTGTTGAGCTGATTTTACACTTAAAATGTTGATGGTAAGCCTGCACCAAGTTTGAAAAGGGTAAGGGAAGTGTCAATATTTAAGTTGTAATGCCATTTGTAGTCATTGTACTTGATAGCAGATTGTTATGACTGTGCTTTAATATGTTGGGATTTGTGCTCGTGTCAGTCAACCCTGAAGTGGTAACCCCCTGAACATTGGCATCTTCTAAATGCTTCATGGTATGTGATTGGTAATTCAGCAACTAAGTTTAATAAACAAATCATTCCATGAACTGAAATCATACACTGTCCAATGCATCTTCAAACGTGTTTAGATGAACATGCTTTTTTGAGATAAAACCGGGATCACATGGGGAATGTAATGTTCTTGGGGAGAAATGCTTTTGAGTGCATTGCTAAAAATGCTAACACCTTCTGCTGCCTTTATCTAAAACAATCACAACATTGGTTTAAATGTTTCTGGGATGGACTTAAAGAACTCCCACACCATAACAAATCACAAGTCACCTTAAATGTACAGACTAACGCTAAAGGCTTTTAAAGAAAATAATGTATTTTAGAATAACTTCAAAGAGAGACTGCCAAAGAGAAATCTGATGTGTAATATGAGAGAGGACACATTAGCATTGAGGCTAGCGTTGTGTGTGTTCCTTCACTCATGGTGCTGACCATGCTTGACTTCCTCAGCACCTCCATGTAGCTGCTTCCAAATAGTAACACATTCACATTTTTAAACTTCAACCTCTGAAGTTAGTTGCAGATAAGCTCCACTGAATTACTTCAAGTTGTGGCTCCTCTCTTCAGGGTCACAACCCTAATCCTTTCACTCACAGTTTAAAAGGAGCCAAGATGGTTTCTCATATCATGTTTCAATCAGTTGACAGATTATGTCACTCAAACCTGAATCTGCCAATATCGACGTTGAGTCAAAGGCCTGTATATGGTTTTCGTTTTGTAAACAATGTCACCTCTCAAGAAGAGCAAACCATTGTCAACGTTCTATCTGTAACAACATATAGCAGCTTTTGCCAACTTGCTAGCCTTTAAAAAGCAATCCTGGTTCTTTGAGCTGTTGTTATCAATGTCCTTGTGTTAACTGCTTACTAGATGAACCCTAGTGTTGTTAGGATGCATCCACGTTTTAACAAACCTTTCGAGTCCTCAAGGTTTGTTGACACGGTTATAAGCTCATTTCATCAGCTTCTGTTCTGTCCAAAAGCAAAACACTGGAAAAGGTTTTCATAGCATAATGAGGTTGTTCATGATTCCCTTCATATCTTTACATTAAATGTTTTCCGAGAAAAATGGACGACATTTAGACTCTTACGAGTAAATGAAGCTTCTTCATCCAAACGTCATTCATCACCTAACTACAGCTTATTATAATAGCTTATATCTGACATCTGTATTTATTCTACGATACATCACAGGCCTGTTTGTGGTGAGTTACAGCATGCCATATGATGGGAGCCATTGCAGAAGTCATCCACTTTACATCCAGTCCAGATTCATTTCCTCAAACAAGTCCTTTCTCAGGTTGTGGGGACAGAGCAGCTGGGATGCAAACAGTACTGGAGGACTTTTGCGATGGCTTTTTTTTTCAATCACATATGGATGGGTGACCATTATCACTTGAATCTCAGGCTTTTGCAGAAACCATATGGACTTGTGAGCCTATATTTCATGGGTTCTCTTGGTGTCATGACACTAAAGTTAAAGTACATTTCTCTTTAGACACCACCAACAGAATGCTTGAAGGTTTGTCACTGAAGTTTGCGAGGGACATGCAACCGTTTGAAACAGGATGGTACACAAATGTAAAATGGTATCCCTCCCTCCTTGCTAAATAACAACAATTATTGATACAAAATCTATAGACTCAATTGACATTGAATTATAAATTTGGAGGTACAACGAAATCTAAACTGGGCTAAATGTGGTTGAAACAAGACATCTAAAGCAATATGTTTTGGGTATATATTATATTGGGTAGTGAGCCCCAAATGTAGGTCATTGTCTGAGTTGTCGTCAAACCAAATGATTGCATGTCCCGTGCAAAGCCTCTAGGAGTCCCGTAAGTCTCCGCAGGCTCTCTGTGGCCCACGGCTCATGTTCATGCAGCAAACTGTTTCTCAGATATATCAAACTCCACAACTTCATCGCTCTCAAGTCCTTTTACTCCTTGTTCTGACCATGCAGGATGAAACTAAATCTAACATTCCTTGGTCCCAGGATGAGAGATTACATTTCTCACCAAAGATTATCCCAGTTCAGTGTTTCTCCATTTACTTCCTACGACTCATTCATGCTACGTACTCTTGGACTGCGCCCTAAGGGGGAGAGCTTTGGTCCCAGATTACGCCTCACATTTTACAATCAAGTTTTGACAACCTCTTTTTTTAATGAAGAGTTGCCCGACACTGTGTCTCCTTTAACATGCTGCTCCTGGCATAGGTTGTCCTGGGATGAGAACTGATCTCTCGGCTGAGCCTTGGTCCCAGACTTCACTTTTAAGTTTAAAGCCCCTGATGACTTAGACAGTTGTCTCATATTCTAACACCTCTTTGCTGCCCATCATGCTACACCTGTACTGTATCCTGGGGCTGACAGCTGACGTGGTCTCCAATATCAGAATGGTCTTCCGGAGGCGCCGATCAATAAAGTGTGCATCCCAGGCTGGGTATCGCTTCCTCGGTAGGTCAATCCGGATCACAGGGCCTTCCTGGGCGCGGGATGATGAGGAGGTCCTGTGAAGGAGTGCAGGAGAGGATGAAGGGGAGGGACGTACCTGGAAGACAGGAAGGCAACTGTCCCTGTCTCGGTCCTTGTCTCTCTCCCCTGGAACCGGCTCCCCCGTGTCTTTAGTCCTGGGGAGGGTCCTCGGAGGGCTGGTAATAACCATGTCGGTTTGCGACCCTTGGGATGGGGTGATGCAAGAATCAATCACTCCCGCTACGCTCCCCGCACCCACCACACCCTCGTCCACACACCCTCCCCACTGCGTGCCCAGCACTGGCCCATCAGGGTGCAGCCAGCAGTAGTACACCAGCATGAAGAAGGTTCCCAGGGCGAAGCTGCAGGCCACCAGGCACACCACCACCAGGGCGGAGGAGTCGGAGGTTTGCTGGCCGCGGTACGTGTACCAGGCGGCGGTCAGCGCCACGTTTTCTGCCAGCGTCACAGAGTAGTAGACGGTCATACGAAAGCGACTCTGGCCTTCTTTGACATTAAACCAGCAGAAGATGTAGATGATGCCCACCACCATGTTGTAGATGATCTCCTCCCACTTGGACATGCAGAAGTCGGTCTCACCTTGGATGATCCAGAAGGTCATGACACACCTGAAAGACAAAACTGTAGTCAGCTCCTGATTTTTATAATGACAAGAATAATGTGTTTACTTAAAATACTTTTAATGACTTTGAGGTTACACTAGTTTCACAAAGCCAGGCCATTCCTCATCTTAAAGTAGATCAAGTCTTCCTCCAAACATTATTACTTTGGCATTTATTTTTGTTGTTGTTGTTGTTGTGTTTCAACATCAAATAATCTTTCAGTATTTCATAAATTCCATTGCTCTTAAACCCCTAATTTGGAAAGAGTCTGCATAAATAAATAATCTCCAACTGCTGCTGTAAACCTGCTGTTAAGATACTGTACAAGATGGCAGATATTTGTTAAATGTCAATTCAGTCAATGTTCGCAGAAAATCATTAAGTCATTAACTCAAAGGATAAAAAACCCTCTGATATATGTTAAAAATGTGATATAAAGTGTTAATTCTAAACTTGTCGTTGTGGACCCAGACTCTTTGCATGAGGTCACTTAGGGCGCACCAGTGGCTGACGATGAATATGCCAAAGTAGAGCTGGAAGACGGAGGCGAAGAGGGCAAAGGCCACAGTCCTCGCCCCGATGGTGAAGAAGTGCCACAGCATCTGGGTGATCACGGCCTTGTAAGACATCGACAGCTTGTCGTCGCGGGAGTCTCGGAGAACCTTCTGGTACGAGGCGATCATCCAGGCCAGAGAGACCAGGGAGGCCGAAGCCGAGAGACCTGCAGACACACAGGAAGAGAGAGAGAGAGAGAGAGGAAACT